>VZTZ01006811.1:0-54338 GCA_013400955.1 Drymodes brunneopygia | reverse complement strand
GTTCAGCCAACACACTGCAAGTTTTATTGCTTTCCTCCCTACAGAAGTGAAGACGGCAGGAGGGGGAGGTAATACAGTTACCTGAAGCCCACCAGGCTTCAAAAGGATCACAGCCCTGGGGGAAACTGCATAATTTCTCGGTGACAAGCAGTAAAATGTCATTACTTTGTTTTTATGAGAAGGGCACAGTCTGGGCCTGAGACAGCAGCGTCCCAGAACAGAAAGGATCCACAGAAAACCATGAGAAATTATGGCACATAAAGCTGTCAAGGAATTTGGCTGAGTGTATCTAAAATATATATTTATTTCCAGGTGGGAAGCAGATTTTCACTAGACCCTTGAGGTCTCAAGAGAGATTTTTATGGCACAGGCTTAGATTTGGGACCATAACCAGCAGCTGTCAAGTCCAAGGTCTGTGTTCCTTGGTTTAAAGATGAGGCCAAAGCAGCCCAAAGGGCTTCACAAGCTGACAGCAGAGCTCTGCCATGGGAAGGCAGCCGGCAGTTGCCTATTTCTGGATATTCCCTGCTCCCAAAGAAACCACAAGGTGAGTACAGATCCTGGTGTGTGATCTTGGGGATCCCAGGGTACCACCCCACTCCAATAAAAATAAATCCTATGGTCCCATTCCTTTCAACTTAAAGCTCCCAATAAAAAAAAAAATTAAAAAATAAATAAATCTCAGGCTCCACAGAGCAGCTGCTTTGTCTGCTTGACCCAGGGAATGGAAAGAAACAGCTTTAGGGAGAAGAATGGCAGGAATGCACCAACTGGCTTGGTGTAGGGAAGCCAGAGTGAAGCTGCTCACAGTTTAAGGAAACCTTCAGCTATGAACTTCCCAAAGCCTTTTCCTGCTCCCTCTCCTGCCAGAGTGTGCCTGGATGTCAAGTGGAAAGCCAAAAAAGAGCATCTGCAGACATCTGCCCCAAAGCACAGCACGCCAGGGCTGGCTGGTGGGAATCACACGGAGCAGGGATGTTTCTCCTCTCTGCTGTACTCACAATATTTCCTGTCTGCACAGCTCCGGGGTTTGAATAGCTTCTGCTTCTGAACCTTTTCAGGGATCATCTGTCACCAAATGCACCCACTCAGCTGCCATTTTCCAAGCTGAAACCATATTTGAACACTGTCTATCCTCCCCGGATTCCCGAGACAAGGCTCCAGGAGCCAGCGCAATCCCTGATGGGCAAATGTCACCTTGCTCCAGTCAGCCAGGACAGCATGGACAGAGAGGCTGGACATGCATCACTGACCACTACATAAACACTCTCCTCCTCCTGGATGTGGTGTTTGTTCCCTGCCTAATCCACTCTTTTCCCAAAATATCTGCAGGAGCAGATCAGCCCGTGGCAGAGAGCTGAACAGGCTGGATTTTGTGCTGGATTATCCTGCTGGTGGGGGCTTTGTGCAGGTTTGGGAATATATGGGACCTGCAGGGCTCTGCCCTCCACTGGAACACAACCAAGTTCCTTCCCTACCTCCACAGTCACAGCAACACCTTTATGATGAGAAGGAGTGACAAAAAATACAGGAAAATTTTGACGAAGGCAGCACAGCAGCTGAATCCTTGCAAAAAGCACCTTGTAACCAACTCGAGGTGTAGTCACACCTGACACTTGCCACGATGTCACCTGCTATTCCAGCACGTCCCCAAAATCCACAGCAGTCCCCGAGGCAGAGCAAGGAGTGCCACCTACTGAAACATGGGCACACCTGACTCCTCCCTCAGGCACATCTGGCCATTCCTTTTGACCCGAAGTGCCTCTGGCAGCTCCTTCTGGGGCCACAGGGCCCTACAGATTTATAGGAGAAAGCTGAGAAGTAATTCAGCCCCCAGAGATGGGGATGAAGCTGAAATTACTGTGTCAAAGCAGCCTCGCTAAGACCAAGGAGCGGGAATTGACGATACCTGGGGAGTGCTTCAGCCTCTTTTCCCTAGGAAAAAAAGACCTATTTTCTCATGACACTGGATGTTCCTCCTGCCTATTCTGGTCCCTTCCAGAGCCTCTAAAACAAAACTGAAAGCCATGTGTTCCTCCCCACAGAGGGATGGAGATAGCCAGCTCTGAGCACTGCCATTTAAACCCCATTGATTGCTGCGTGCTGGAAGTCAAATCAGCATCTAAACTGGATTATCCTGATGACTTTCCTTTAGTGCATCGGTGCTTTCCACGCTCAGTTAAGAAACATTGAGATGTGTGAAGAGCACGCAGCCATTCCAGCCTGCCTAGGAAATCCTCCCAGGATGAATCTGGGGTAGAGTGCATGAGAAGGAAAAGAAAAATACCACAAGGCTTATTAACGGAACAAAAAATTGCTCGCTGCAGAAGAAGCCGAAGGAAAAAATAACAATGTGCTGTTCTGCAGTTGTAATGCATTTAGCTTTTTATATCACATTAGGGACACGCAGAACACAGAAATGAATGTTTGTGCCATGCAAAGCCAAAGGAGGAGACACTGGAACAGCAGAGGATTCTCCAGGTAACACAGCAGTTTTGAGCATCATCACATTGAAGATTGAAATTCTCCTCCGTGGGCTCTTTACCTGGAAGGAAGAGATGGCACAAAGCACCTCCTGTCAGTACAAGGTGAGACATCCCCCTCCCCTCGTTGTTTTTCCAGGCTGGAGCAAAGCCTGGGCTGTGCTTCCTGCTGGGTGGGCTGCAGAGCTGAAACAACACAAACATCACTCATCTCATCACAACTTCTACAGAAAAATGGCACCAAACATCATTCTTAGTAGCCAGAAGTTCAACAAGCCCTTCAAAGCTTGTTCCTTCCATCAGAGCAACCAAAACCATCCCTCTGCCCAGCAAGATCAGACACAGGCAGCGCTTAAACACTTCTTCCTCTGGGCTGGATTAAGCCAGAAACAACTTTTAAACAATTCAGCTGCCTTGGGAAGTCTCCTTAGGCTCGGATTAAGCAGAACTTGCTCTGCAAGCTGCCAAAATAAACACTCAGTGCTCTTTGCAGTTACCACAATTAGACACTACCCATGCCCTGCTTCTCTCAGCAGTCCCAGGGCACTGACTTATGTAGAGCAAAAGCAGCATTTAGACAAGGCAGGCCCTGAAAATGCAGTTTTCCTTTTGCTTTCAGCCATAAGCAACCAGCAAATGAACCCAGGGACCAATTAAACGAAATGTGAGGAAGCAAATTGAGTCGTGGAGCCACAAGATCCAGGATGCAACGGAGGTGAAGCCTGTAAAAAACATCAACTTGGTTGATGTTGCTGGGAAAACAGGTTCATTCTGCTCCCACACACATCTCTGTTGGACTGGAGGAAGCTGAAACAGTTGAAGGAAGGTGGGAGCCATGTGCTGGGGCTGATTTCCACAGGGGGATGGCTGGGATAGCCAGGCCAGCTTCCTTCTACTGCTCATCAGCCAGAGCTCAACTGCTGGGGACAGCCTGTGCTCAGTGACCCTGCTACCTTCACTGCCCCCTGCACATTCCTCCTTGGACTGGATCTGTTCTACACCTTTCCCATGTGAAATCACCTCTGGGCTTCTCTTTGTGTGGGACTCTCATGAGCAATGACAGCTCCCAGGGCAGCCTTGGAATCACAGAATGGTTTGGGTGGGAAGGAACTTTAAATCTCAGCTCATCCCAACCCCTGCCATGGGCAGGGACACCTTCCACTGTCCCAGGCTGCTCCAAGCCCAATGTCCAGCCTGGCCTTGGGCACTGCCAGGGATCCAGGGGCAGCCACAGCTTCTCTGGGCACCCTGTGCCAGGGCCTGCCCACCCTCCCAGGGAGGAGGAATTGGGAACAATTCCTTCCCAATATCCCATCCATCCCTGCCCTCTGGCAGTGGGAAGCCATTCCCTGTGTCCTGGCACTCCATCCCTTGCAAATAGTTTCTCTCCCTCTTTCCTGTAGCTCCTTCAGGCACTGGAAGGCCACAATGAGGTCACCCCAAAGCTTCTTCTCTCTGGGCTGAACAATCCCAGCTCTCCCAGAGCACTGGTCCTTGTCAGACACTGAGAAAAACTTGGGCTCACCAAAAGTGAGATTTGTTCGACAAGACAGCAGCAATTCCTCACTGTTTCCTTTTAAAACATGACACAACACAGCTAAACTGAGTTTCAGCTTTTCCCCTCTCTGACCTGTGCTGCCTTCTGCACCTTGCTCATTGTTTTAGTCACGGTGCTCTGGCTGCAAGAGGCAGAAAGCAAAACCCTCAGGAAGGTGAGAACAGCAAGAGGCTCATTCCCCTCCCCAAATTACATTCATTGATAGCAGCTCCATTCTCCAGCCTCATTTCAAGGCTGTTTGATGCCATTCCTTCACTTCAGGGGTTTCACAGTGACAAACCTCTCAGCAGCCCCAAGCATTTACAATTCCAGGTGCTCCCTCTGCTCACCCTTTCAGACCTTGCAGTGTTTCTTATCTCTCCTCGCCAGTAATGCACCACTCACCTCCCATAATTGCCTTGGTCCGTTGGGTTGATTTATCCAGCCTTCAAAACAATTCATTTATAGTTGAAATTGGATTAGAAATAAACACGAATTCCGCTCCCCCGATATGAAAATAACCAGTGTGTTGCCATTATTTCATGATGCATTGAGAACAAGTGCCCTGTCTCTTTATACAATCAGTTTCATTCCCCTGCTTATTAAAAAGTATTATTTGGCTGTTTCAGGTACTCATAATAATAAACACAGATTTTCAGTCTGGGGTTTACATACCTGGAGAACAGGCTGGTGTTTCTTTAAGTCACACTGAGAGCTGCCTTCCTTCTTAGAAACAGATTTGTGCCAGAATTTATCCTGAAGTCTTTGACATTTGCATGTCCTGGGCAACTGCAAATATTCCACTGGAGCACCAGACTTTTATTTCGGGAGCTACAGGTGTTTATGGCCACAATTCCAGCAATTCTAAACCCTTCCTCTCTGAGAACATTTCCCAAAAAGCTCTGTCCTCAGGAGCTGAGCCCTGTGATCACTTAAGGCTCAGAATCATTGGCTGCACCCCACAGAGGGCCCGGCTTGTTACAGTAGCAAGGAAATATCCGTGAATCATCCAGGCACAATCTGCAAACAGGGGCTCACATCAGGCTTCACAAAGGTTTTACAGCGCTCCACTGACTTCTACAGCGATTTCTTATTTATGCTTGGGGGAACTCCATCAAGTTGGGCTCTCAGAGTGTGTAAAATGTTTATATTCACCGTTTTCTCTGTCAGTGTTTGCAGGGACTGATTGCTCTACTCATCAGAGCATTAGAGACCAGCACTCGCCTGATTTCCTCAGCACTGCCAGCATCTCTCAGCAGACTGCCCTGGGTGTCAGGGGATGGGCACAGCTTTTATCCTCACCTTTCCTCAATTTCTGGTGCAGATCAGCAGCCAAACCCCTGGCTGAGGTGAAGGGCTCCCTCCTGGCTGGCCCTGCACCAGCACTGCTCCACCTCCTCACCTGCCCTGGTTTTACTCATTCCAGTTTCATTCCCAGCTGCTTTTCTCCTCTACCTTAACCCCAGTCTGTAGCAGAGTATTCAAACATGCCAGGAAGGGTCACCCGTGCACCTCTTTCCCCACCTGCTCCCAATCTTTGGTTTGGGTGGAAAACAGCACAACTGTCACTGCTGGGATATTGTGATACCAACTACTGGGAGCTTCCTCAAACTTAAAGGGAAAAATCCCTTGGAAGTGATGCTGCTGCAAAGGCAAAGTGTTTGGGGGTCTGCTTCTCCGTGGCCAGGAAACAAAAGATTCCTAGGCTGGTATTGACCTTTCATATAATCACAGAAGGGTCTGGGTTGGAAGGGACCTTAAAGCTCATCCCATCCCACCCCCTGCCATGGGCAGGGACACCTTCCCCTGTCCCAGGCTGCTCCAAGCCCCAATGTCCAACCTGGCCTTGGGCACTGCCAGGGATCCAGGGGCAGCCACAGCTTCTCTGGGCACCCTGTGCCAGGGCCTGCCCACCCTCCCAGGGAACAATTCCTTCCCAATATCCCATCTATCCCTGCCCTCTGGCACTGGGAAGCCATTCCCTGTGTCCTGTCCCTCCATCCCTTGTCCCCAGTCTCTCTCTTGTTTTGTGTAGCTCCTCCAGACACTGTAGGGCCACAGTGAGGTCCCCCTAAAGCTTCTCCTCTCCAGGCTGAACAATCCCAGCTCTCCCAGCCTTTCCTCCCAGCAGAGCTGCTCCATCCCTCTGCTCATCCTGCTGCCTCCTCTGGGCTCTCTCCAGCAGCTCCAGGTCCCTCCTGTGCTGGGACCAGGTGATTTCTCTGATTTCTTTGTGTTGCAGCTTTATCTCCTCTGCTTCCCTTGAGGAGCCTGGCCCAGGCAACAGGGCCATTTCCCCTTTCCCGGGCTCCTGCAATCCCAATATACAAATCCCAGTGTCCAAACCCATCTCCAGAGCACCTGGCACGGTGGAAGGGCCTCGTGGCAGAACAGGAAGGATCAATCCCCATATGAGGCACAAACCCCGCATTGTGCGGCAGGAAGGGAACACATTCCAGATCCCGGCTCCCAAACCACCCCTGCTCCTTTCACACACACAAAAATCCCTTTATTTTCGCTTTGCACCCACTGCTTCCCTTTTTCCTTTTGCTTCCAAAGGCAGGGCTATCGGCGAGAGCAGAGTTTGCAGCTGATGTTTAGGGCATGACGCGGCTCCTGTGCCACCTCCCCAGCGGCCCTTACATGGCCTGCAGCTCGGGCAGGCACAGCATTCCCCACATTCTTCCCTTTTTCCCTGCTTTTCATCCCCTTTTCTCCCGGGAGGAGGGAGCACAGACACAAGGAGTAAGGCCGCCCTCTGCTGCCCTGCTCGGGCTGCAGCCTCACACCGAACACTTGGCCAAGCGACACCACCGCAAAAAAAATCCGCCCCAAACCAGTCAAAAGGCAATATAAAGTCAAAAATAGTCATCGCATTAAAAAAAAAAATAGCAATGCTATTGCTCAAGCTCAGCTTTAATAAATGAATTTATTCTGTTTCTCTGCAACTTTTTAATCATAAGTTTTTCTCGAGTTACCTATTGCAACTCCCAAAAACGTGAACACGTCGCATCTTAGGGGGCTTATTTATATAAAAATGGGCATTTATAAACCCACAGCACTGTCTGTAGGTCCCTTACAGCAACCAAACTCACAGTCTGCTTCTGCCTAATATTCATTTTGCCCAATAAATTATATCAGAGCTGTAAGAACTCTGCTTGCAGACACCACATTTTGGGTGGGTTTTCTCCACCATTGCTGTGGTGTGGTAAATAATGCCAGACTTAAATAACACCATCTCTTCATTCCCCCTTAAAGAGATGCAAAAGATTGATCTGGTGCAAGTTGGAATCAATGATTTGATGCAGTAATGGACAATCAAGCATTGATTTGCACCAGCTCCTGGCTCAACTCCCAGCTGTTCTGAGTTCACAAAATTCAGGACACACAGACCCAAACATCTCTGGTTTTTAGTATTAATGACCAAACCAAGAAACTACGGGTTTTATTTCCTCTGTACACGCCAGGTTTTGTCTCATTTCTTTGGATTTTAAATTATTCCATTTTCAGGAATCTGGTTCTTTTTGCTCTCCATTATATTCCTTTGTAAACTCCCAGAGAAGTCAATTAAATTTAAACAGCTCACACCAATAGCACAAACATATCACTGCAACTGCAGTTAATCCATCACCTCCCCAAAACCCCACAACAAACTGTGACTTCCCAAACTGCTCAGATCTCCAGATCTGAGTCAAGCTTTGCACACAAACTCTGATTTTAAAAACCATGAACGCAATTTCCAGGCAGAATTGGTATTGATTGGGCAGCAGAACAGCAAATGCTGAGCACAGAGGGGTAAATTATGAGAGAAGAATCAATCCAGGAGCCCTCCTAGGATGGGGAATTTAAGTAAATATGGTTTTTTACCTCTCAAGCTCCCCTATATTTTTGTAGAGGTTACTCAGGACATATGGCAAATAAAGTTTTTGAAAGGCAAATCAAACCCAGGCAGAGTAAGTGATTCAGGAAAATAAATCAACCCTCAGGTGAAACCTCCCAGTACTCAATTTTTTTATGATATGAGGTCCCTATCAGGAGATGAAATTGAAGGTGGAACCCCCAAATCCAAAGTTCAGCCCATGGATGAGGCACATTCCACTCAGCTCTTCCAAAAGAAGGGGAAAAAATGGATTTTACCACACTCACTTCTCCTATTTAAAGGTTTCACCAAAACCCTCACAGCTGGGGCAGGTTTGGAGCTCTTCAGTGGAGAATCCACCTCACCTGGGTAATTCCCTGAAGAGAGGCAAAGCTCAGAGCAGATCCTTTCCATGTCAGCTTGGGAAAAATCTCAGGCATTCCTTAAACTTCTCTCTCATTAACCCTTTCCAACACGGTTCTTCCAGTTCTTCACAGTGCAAAGCAATGCTTATTATCAGCACAAGAGCAGGGGGGAAATGGGAATGTTCTCCACTTGGTACTACTAAATTCTTCTTTTCTCTTCACCAGAAAAGCCTTTTAATGTGAACTCAGGTTTTGCTGACCACTGAGTGATGTGTTTGGAAAATGAGGCTTTCCATTTGTACAATCCTAATTTGTTATTAGGACTCATTTTGTGATGCTAATGGATTTAAAACTGATTTTTCTTTTCTTTAACTTTTCTTCATCTTCAGCAACACACAGGAAATAAAAAGCAGAGGCTGGCACATCACACTGGTAAATCTGCAGAAACATCTTCAAGTTCTTGCAGAGAGCAGTGATTAGAGCTTTAAAAGATGTACCTGTCTCACCCCTGAAGGAAAGGAGAGCTGTTGGAACATAAATCCACCTGAATTAGAGCACAGCTCGTCTCCTGATCATTCAAACCACACGGTTCAACTCATCTTTTGTAACTGCAGCTTTAGTTTGTTTCATTTTATCTCATTTCTGTTCCTAAAAAATCACAGCAGCCCGAAGGATGAACTTAATTGCACCTCCAGCAAGTTGCACGGGTTAATTAACACAATTACTCATTCTGAGCCTGGTCAGCTCGCTGCATTCATCTGCTGCACGCCCAGCCTGAATAATTCAGCAGGTATTAATTATTTATGGCCTGGAGCTCTTCTGAAGGAGTTGCAGGGAGTCAGTGCCAGTGATTGGAGCTGGCAGGCAGAGCCAAGCCCTGCCCCACCAGCCCCAGCTCCGCGTTATCCTGGGGATCACAGCAGGGAAAATGGGAAGGGGTCACATTCAGTCACCAAAAATATCGTGGTTTAAATGTCCCCACATCCAGCACTTGATTTATAAGGGATGCCAGTGACATCAAAGGAATCTGGGGGGAAAAACATCACCTTTTCCTTTTGGTTCCTTGATGGAACATGTTGGAAAGGAGAACAGACATTCCTCCTCTATGACCTCTGCCATCATTTGCTCTCCTGGCAATCAGAGTGTTGGGTTTAGGCAGGGAAGGGCCCTACAGCCATAAAATGGGCATGAGGACCTCCAAAAAACAGGGGTGTTACCTGTGCCCACCCCACCTGCAGGCTGATAGAAAAGCCAGGCTGGAGCTCTCCTCCTGGTGGGAAGAGCCTCTCCACCTCCATCCTCTGCTTTGGTGGGGCCCTTGGTGATGAAAGGGCCCCACACAAACCCAGAGGGTGAAGTTTGCCCAGTGTGTGAATAGGAAAACACGAACTCAAAGGGCAAGAGACAGCCAGAGGCCAAGAAGGAGCTGTAACTGCTGGTGCCTGAGGCTGAACTGCTTTTTCAGAGTGCTGAAATTCCCCCTGTGGCAAAGGATGCAGCTGAAGATGGTGCTGAAGAAGGTAAACAAATAGCTGGGAGCTGGTATTTGTCAAGGGCAGAAGGGGCTTATGAAAAAGAAAATAGAATAAAAATCTTATTTTACATTGTATCGATGCTATAATGTTGATTAAATGCTCAGTATTAAGTGGCATTTTTGGAGGAGCAGCAAAAGGCTTTACAGGAACTGGAAGATGGGTAAATCTGTGTGAAAAACGAGGCACCTGTTTTGAACAAGGTGCACGAAATCCCTGGCAAAGGGGTGGCTCGCCCACATCTCCACCTGCAGCTCCAGGTCAGCAGCGCCGCCTCCAGTGCCCATCACCAGCCCAGCTGGGCACATTTATGCTCTAAAACCCCCAAACCACCCAGCTGAGCAGATTTATGCTCTAAAACCCCCAAACCACCCAGCTTTTTCCTGCCCAAGTGTGTTTATCCCCAAATCTTCCCCCTTTGGAATCTCCGCCGCCGGCGCAGCCACCCCGCGTCCCCTCCAGTCCCAAAGAGCTGTGCCAAGATATTTTCCATGGCCAAGCCCTGCATGCCAGCACACAGCAGAGGCTTCTCCCCAGCTCCCCGCTGGGTTTGGGGGTTTGGCAGCTTCCCCCCAGGAATCCTTCCCTGGGGTTTCTCCGATGAAAATCCCGGAGTGGGAACAGCGCAGCCTTTCAGGCTCCCCCGGTGCCGCCGGGCCAGGGCGACCTCCGGCTCCATCCGCAGCTCCTGGAGGGTGCTGTGGTTACCCACAGGGCACCACCGCCGTGTGCAGCCCTTATTCAAACCTTCTGCACAAAGATCTCTGCTCTGTGAGGCCTTTTACGAGGGCAGAGGGTGGGGAGGCAGAGCTGAAAGCGTTTTTTCATTCCCAGGAAAGCCGGGGGGCTGTGCAGCCCTGCAGCTTTTCCCTCCCTCCATTCCCTGGCAACTGAGGCATCAGTTTTTGGGAGCTTTTTTTAATCACTTCCCAGCATTAAACTGAGGTCTGTCCCCTGCATTTTGTCAGGGTTTTACCCCAAGATGTGGCTCTGTCGCTGCCTTAAGCATCAAACCTTTCCAGCCACGTGGAAGAAAAAACTGAAATAATCCAAGTGTTAAAGCTGCACTTTTCTCCCGGATCTCCTTTCCCTCCCAGAAGCCATGGCCAGGAGGGAGGTGGCATAAAATCCATCTGTCAGCTCAGCCTTACACTGGATTTACATTAAAGCTCTGACCAGATCCAATCTAGCTCTGGTTCTCCTACATGGTACCAAACCCTTTCTTTTCTTGCACCACCAACTACTCTGCCAAGCTCTTTTGAACTGAAAAATTAGGGAGATGTTGGCTGTGCAAAAAAACAAGGAGGAACAGCCCAAGTTTGGCAGTTCTTTTACCATCAGGCCAGGGTTTTTAGGGATTGGTGGTTCATGCTCCACAGAGAATCCTAAAGGTTGGAAAACCCTCTGAGATCGAGTCCAACCACTCCCCAGCACTGCCAAGGCCACCTCTAAGCCATGTCCCCAGCTGCCACATCCAGAGTTTTGGAACATTCCCAGGGCTGTGACTCCACCCCTTCCCTGGGCAGCCCCTTCCAAGGCCTGACCACCCTTCTGGTGCAGGAATTTTCCCTGATATCCCATCTAAACCCCCTCTGGAGCAACTTGAGGCCACTTCCTCATGCTGTCCCTGTTCCCTGGCAGCAGAGCCCGACCTCCCCTGGCTGCCCCCTCCTGTCAGGGACTTGTGCAGAGCAATAAATTCCACACAAGGCTTGATCTTACTGGGGAGATGCCAAAGCTCCAAGTCCCAAACAAACCTGTGCCGTTCCTCATTTCAAGCCTGGTTTTCCCTCCAGTGCTCCTGAATGAGAAGCCAACTTAAAAAGACAAATCTGTGTTTAACCTCCTGGACACTTTTATTGGTTGGAGATCAGTATATTCTCATTTCTTGGAGCGTCCAGGCCTGCTTTTATCACCCTGATAAACACAGCCACTACCCTGGATATGGCTGGGGATGTGTACGAGTGGAAGCCAGATTTGGAAAAGCAAAAGTGAGCAGCCACTTCGAGGTTTGAAAGATCAGCCAGTAATGGGATGACATTTCCCTTCTCCAGGAACATTTGTCTGTAATGAAAGCAATGCCTGAGCCCATCAGATCGGGCTGTAATTATCCCATTATCCTTGTGTCGGGTCTGAAGGCTAAACTGAGATAATGTCAGTGCAAAATGCCTCCCCCACCCTGGCAAATCATTCTCTCCATAGTTTCATTTCAGGCTCAAGCAGCTTTTGCTGTGAGCTGGAGCAGCCTGAAGCAGCACCTCAGCTTTTCCCTCAAATCCTGCCCATTAAATCTGCTCCTTAGGATGTGGAATGGGGAGAAAAATGTTTTGCATGAGACCAGTGGAGAGAAAAGGGCAGAAGAAACATCACCAGAACATCCTCATGTCTTCAGCAAGAGACTTGTGGCAATCCTGATGTTCCCCAGGCCAGGTCCTGCTCCCAGGGCCAGGCACCTCAGACTAAGAGGAAAGGTGTTAAAATAAAATAAAATAAAGAGAGGAGGGATTTTGTATCATTAAATGGAAGTGTTAGCACAGCTTGGCCAAGGCAGCACGGGCTGGAAAGAAAAACCTCCAGCGCATCAACGTCATACTAAAATTGCCCAAATCCCACTTAATTCCCATTAATTGAAGAGTCACACGATGGGGCAGGAAACTCATGGTCACAGCTGCCTTAGGAAGGAAAATACTGGGAAAGTCCCTGGACAAAAAATGATCTGATGGCTCAGCACCTTAACAGATAAAACGTAGAGCAGGACATGAATTATGGACACCCAAAATACCAAAGAACAGAGTGGTTCAGGTCTTTACACACTAGGTTTTTAAATTTTCAGCAAAAAGTGGGCCAGAGTGTCACTGAGTTTGCTCTGCTCTTGATCTTTGCTGAGTTCTGGAATACAAAAAAATACATTTTGGACAGCCAGAGGGAAGCAAACACAGGTAGATGAAATCCCATAGGTAATTGTGTCCGCCTGACATCAAATCCTGCACATCCTTTGGGATGTGCAAGCCTCCATTTAATTGCTGGAAAAATTAAGGTGAGACAACAAATGCCAATCCTCAGGGCCCTACGGAAAACAGATCTCATGGAATGAGCTTAGCGAGTTTTATAAAAGCACCCGCAAACTGGGCTGAAAAAAAGCATTTGGAGCTATGCAATGCAATTAAAAGGCTGCTGTGAAGTGGCTGAGTCACAAACTCAAGCTCACTGGGAGCATCTCCAGCTCCAGGGGGTTTTATCCTGGTACAGAGGGGGTTAAAAGCGAGGGGAAAGCACTCGGGAGAAGCGTGGGAAGGACAGCAAACAGCCAGGGCAGGATGAGCAGCTGGGCCAGGAAGTTGAGACAGATTCAGGCTGGAAATGTGGAACCAATATTTCAGGCAGAGCAATTAGGCCAATTAACCTTCCCTGCAGCTCGCGGGGCTGCCTCAGTCACCGGCAGGGTGGGAAGGGGATGATTTTATTAATGACAGAAATGCACCAGTGAAAACAAAACCTCCACGGAGGCCAAGGGTGGGGCTGGATGAGCCCTGCTGGCCTGCTGAGATTCCCACTGATGGAGCTGAGATTCCAATTCCTTCTCTGCCACCCCCAGCATCTCCCAGCCCCACCAGAAGGGCTCCAAAGCGGCCATAAATGTAATTTTAGATCTCCTTCCCCAAGTCAGGGTTGCACTCAGGCGCTGCCAGCCCAGCTCCCTGCAGGCTGGAACAGGGATGCAGGGATTTATCAGCTCAGTGTTCTCCCTGACAGTGGGAACACCATGAGCACAACACCCACGCAGGGAGCTGCTGCTTCCAGTTCCCAGGTAATCACAGGCTGGGAGCAGGGTCAGGAAAGGAGTCACTGTGGGGGAAAGCAGCTCCAGTGGACCTTTCCATGTGCTGCCTGGACAGGAGGCATCACAGAAACGCTGGCTGGGGACATGCCTGACATCATTCCATGGGAAGTTTCCCCCTGTGTTTTCCATTGGATTTAAAGCTTTTAAAAGAGAGTTGATTTTTAGCTACTGAGTATTTGGCAACAAAATGGAGAAGGAGAAGGAGAAAGAAGGAGAAGGAGAAGGAGAAGGAGAAGGAGAAGGAGAAGGAGAAGGAGAAGGAGAAGGAGAAGGAGAAGGAGAAGGAGAAGGAGAAGGAGAAGGAGAAGGAGAAGAGGAGAAGGAGAAGGAGGAGAAGTCTCTCCAAAACAGAAATCAACCAGCCCAACATAAAAGATGGGAATCAGATGTACCTGCTTTTAATCTTAGAGTAGAAACTACGATTTAGGGGTCAAGCCAGCCAAAATGGTGCAAGAGAGCAGCAGCAGCAGCAGCAGGAACTGGGTGTGTGTGACACAACTGTCCCAAAATCAAATGGTCTCTGCAACTGATGCTTTAGGATGGATTTGGCTGCACAGACTCAGAAGAGATTAATCAGACCCCAAGATTTCCCTAAAACCAGCCTTCAGTTGACCCATGACACCATTTCCACTTTCTCTTTTTGCTGTTCTGCCTCCAAACATATGGATTTGTGGAGTAAAAAATTTAATATTCATAATACTCACACCAGCTCAACCCATATATTTCCAGCATCTTCCCACAGAAGAACAAGTTTCTGGATGAACTTGCCACAAGCATTCTCCTATCAAAAGATGAAACACTTTGAAATTCTTTTTTTAAGTGATTATATTAATGTCATGAAGGGGAGGGATAAATTCCAATTCAGCTTCAACTCTCAGCAGTGCTGAGAAATGTGGGGAAGGAGATTTAAAATGTCAGTGTTTCTGCAGGGGAGACCAACTGCTCTGGTCTGTGCTTCCCAAAAGGCATTCCAGCCTTTTCCCTGGATGGGACATGTGAGAATGAACCTGCAGATCCAAGTGAGAAATGTGCTCCTGGCAGGGAGCACTCACATTATGGGATGAAAGGGAAGGCAAAGATTTCACCCTTTGCCAGACACACATCTCATAAAGTAGCATGAAAATCAATAGGGGGAGGAAAAAAACACAACCCCACAACCACCACCTTTTATGCTGCTTTCATTTTGGTATTTTATTTTTTTTTAATATTGAACAGTGCTCTTCTGAACTACAGAGAAGACAGAAATAAAGTAACCAAGGAGGTGGCTGTTGTGTGTTGATAAAATGCACTCTCAGTGTCATTCCATGAAAATTTTCCCTCTAAGAGCTGATTTGGAGATTTTTTTTTCCTTCCTCCATGCAGGCTGAAACAGCAGCAGAAATGCCCACAAGGCTTTGTGAAAAGGGTGAACATCAAATGCAGAAGAAGCAGAATCCCAGACTGGTTTGGCTGAGCTGGCAGATGGGGAGCAAAACCACCTTGGGGATACAGCCCTGGTGCTGCCAGATATTCCCAGATAAAGCAACTTCCTGGTATTTTTCCCACCTTCCCAGAGAGCTCCTTCCCAGATTTCCTCCCTTCTGCCTTTCCAAACCTTCAGAACTTTCCCCTCTTTCCACAAGCACAGATTTATTTTCTTTTGAATGTCAAAAAAAACCCACGGGCTGGAGCAAGAGGGGACATTGGATGTATTTATTCCTTTCTTCCTGATTTTTTTTTTGAAGACACATCTTTAGGAAGTGTAACAACTCCCCAAGTGTCTCTCCCTGCACTTTCCCTGCTCCACAGTCACTTCTGAGATTCCTTAAAAACTGCCCAGCTGGAAACCACCTTTGGGGTGTATTTTTAGGGACCACTTCTGGTTACTCCCACCAATTCCAGGCCTTAAAAACTGAATTTTGGATTAATAATTGCAAGCACCAAAATTCTGTGTAGAGCCACTCAGAGGATTTGGGTGTAGTTCTTTGGGGGTCTCAAGGAATTATTCCCAGTTATCCTTCCCACTTCCATACACCACAGGAAAAAATAATACAGAGCACAGCTCCTCAAAAATTGAAGCATTAAAGAGTTAAAAAGAAGCTGAATATTGGCAATACATAAATAGAAAGTGGAATTCTGAGATTTGGGATCTGACCCTTACTACAAACAACTCAACAGAATTTTATATGTTTGGTTTTTTTTTTAAGCAGAAATTTTATATTAATTGGTCACTTAAAATCCTGGTGGTGATTTTCACCTGGGAGGATTTTATAGAAACTCCCAAGAAAGAATAAAATGCAAATGAAAACAACTCAAAATTCCCATCCTGCTGTGCTTGCTGCAATCAATCAATCAATCAATCAACCACAGCCTCCTTTAGTGCAAACTTTGTGCCAGAAACCCCAAATATGAAGATATTCCTCCTGAACCTGTTTCCCACCTGCACAGTTTTCTTCTGGGTATTTTCTATTAAATAATTCTTTGTTTTCTCCCCCTGTGGCTGCTGTTTGAATTTTCCATCACCCCACAGGCCTGTCATTCATTTACTGCCATGAGGTGGATGTTTTCACCCCATTTTACACCTTAAAATGTCTCAAAACCAAGGAAATCACTGCCAAATCTATTTACACTCCTCTGGGTCAAACAGAAGAGATTTGATCCCATTACTGGAGAGCTTTTCCCCCTCTCTTGTAGCAATTCCCACAACACTCAGGATCAGCCCCCAACATGAATTTAACCCAAGAACTGAATTTTAAATTTAAAATTATCTCAGTCATTTATCCTCGTGGGTCCCCAGATCATCCCAGCTCCGGCCACCACCCGTGGGCCTGAGCTCAGCCTCCCTCCCTCCTTTTTTAGCATCTTCTTCCTCGTTTGTGGCGGCAGGGTTTTATTACTAATGGAACAAAAATGCTCCGAGAACACCCAGGAGCAAGATAGAGAAAAGAATCTATTAAAAAAAAAACAAAAGAAAACCACCACAATCCTCATGTTTTCCACTCAGGAGGTCACGGCAGAGGGGAAAGCTCCTCAGGAAGGCCCTTGCCAAGCTCTGGCAGAGATTTTCCAGGACCTGCAGCAACTCCACAACCGAGTGGATATCCTGGGAAGGCTTTTTCTTGAAGTTTCTCATTAGGAAAGGGGCACTCAGGGTT
Organism: Drymodes brunneopygia; assembly: GCA_013400955.1. Lineage (NCBI taxonomy): Eukaryota > Metazoa > Chordata > Aves > Passeriformes > Petroicidae > Drymodes > Drymodes brunneopygia. The sequence goes on along the minus strand of VZTZ01006811.1, from coordinate 37,587 downwards.
TTATTTTAGTCCTTTCTATCCTGTTTTGCTCTGATAAGACTTCACCACCTGGGAGGTTTTCGCTGGAGAATTACCTTTCCCATGGAACAAAATTCTGACAAAAATGGCAGAACAATTCTGACAGAGGTGACACAAAAATTCTGACGGAAAGGACACAAAAATTCTGACAAAAATGATTTTAAAAATCCGAAAAAAATTTTAAAAGAGGCCAAATGCAGAGTTAGAGTGAGGCCAAGCAGTTTTACACCACCACATCCACGTGCCACTTTTGAAAACGCAGCAGCAAGAGGGACACAGGACCCTTTTTCTCCTCCAAACCAAGAGATGTCCAGAAGCTGCTGCAGAAAAACAACACAATCCCAACTCCCAACTTTTTGGATTTTTATAAATCCACTTGCACCAAAGACCCAGGAGGGAAAAGCAGTTTCTGGTGGGAGCACAGCAGAGGTTTAGAGCCCGTGTGCAGCCAGGTTTTCAGGGATTGGGAAGCAGAGCTGTGGGCAGAGGGAAGGTGGGGGACACGGAGATCTGGCAGCTGCCCTGAAATCTCTGGGCCTGTGCTTTGGTGCCCCAAGGGAGGCTCCAAAAACCTCCAGACTTGAGGCGTTTAAAAATAGGCCAAAAGGAAGAATTTGGGATGCCGCGCTGGGACGGAGCCTGCGTCAGCCAGGGATGGGCACTGCCTCATTCCCTGCCCAGCCCAGCCCTTCCCGCTCCTGCTGAGGGCAGCCTTGGCATCTGTGTGCCCTTCCTCGGGGCACAGCTCAGAAACACACAGCACACCCAAAGACTGCAAGTTTTCATCCCAAACCACCCAGAAAAATGATAACCCTGCCATCCTGCCCTTCCTTTCCTCACCAGGACCAGGGATCCCGTCGAATAATTGAAATTTTTTTTTCGATTTCACATGTTTATATATAAATTAATTCAATTTTTTTTTCATTTCAGATGTTTACATATAAATCACTACCTGTTTTGCAGTATTTCTGCAGGAGGTGGAAGGGCAAGCTGAGTTTAGGTGCTTTTTGCTGTGCTGCCCTGGGTGAGGCTGCTGTGCCCATGAAGGGACACGATGGAAAAGGTGGATTGGGTGACCAGGGCTGCTGGTGACAGAGAGACAGACAGACAGACAGACAGACGCCAGGCTGTACCCAGTGGAAAGGCACCATTTGATGCCCTTTGGGAGCCAAATTTCCCCCCGTCCTGGCTCGATTTTCAGGTCTCCTGTAAACCAAAGGGAAGCGATGCCCAGGGAAGGAGGGGGAGCAGTGAGTTCAGCCCATTAAAAATTAAAAGACAGGAAATTATTTCCATTGATTAACCATAAACATTTGCCTTTCTCCCTTTCTAAAACCCTTCTGTGCTTATTTGTCTGACCTTGGACTTCTCAAGGGGCTGATGTCACACCTGTCCCTACAGTGACAACGCCCTTGTCCCCCCCAGCTTCGCTCAATACCCTCCACTGCTTCATGCCACAAGTTGCTCCGTCCACAAGATGAGCAGAGAGGACCAAGCAAAGAGTCCATCTCCCACTTCCATCACTCTGGAATATTTCCCAGCTCTCCCCAAAGTCAAACAACCCTGTCAAACTTCCCTCCCTCGGAGCAGCCACGCGCTCCCAACGCAACAAGCAACGAGAGCAGCATTAATTCCTCCTTTGCCAATGTAATCCCAGCTAATAAAATCCTTCTGATCTTCGGTGGGGATCACCCAGGGATGAAGCATCCCAGGAATTTGCTGTTGCAGCGCATCAGGAGCGGATGGGACCAGATTGGGGAGGAGTAAATGAGGAAGAGAGGCGTTTTTAGAGTCGTAATTAATGGCAAAATCACTGCTATCCTTCCTCGGAGCTTTGTAAAGCAATGCTGACCCTTACAGAGAGAAACAGCAGAGCCAGATCCAGCAAAAGCTCCCTGTTTGAGCTGTCTCAGACACAGCTGCTGAGTGGTGTCAAACACTGCATGAGGACAGTCCCAAACTGCCCTTCTTTAGCTTAAAGGCTGCAGTGTCACACACTGGCCGCTGGTCCCCCACCAGTAAAAAATGAGGCAAAAGCTCCTTTTGCAGGCTGGCCAGGCCCCGAGGGAGGGTGGTTCCAGGTAGTGGGGAAGCAGCTGGGTTGTTTTTCAGGGGCAGGCTGAGCGCAGGATCGATATCGCTTTAGTGGCTGGCAGCTGATGAGATCATGGCTAAATTAACGCAGGCAGGCAGCTCAGTTCCCAGAAAGGGGCTGGGGGAGGAAGCACATGGCTCCAGGGAGGGGCAAAATCCCTCTTGCCATGCTCAGGGGGTCATCAACAGAGCAGCTCCAGGGGTGGTGGAGATGTGTGACAAAAGTGTTATAGGGGGTAAAGAGATGGATAATTACATGGCTGTGCAGGACATCCCTGCTTTAGCCTGGGGCAGCCCCAGTCCAGCTTTGAAGGTGACTTTGCCTTGAGTTTTGGACTGGAGACCTCCCAGGCTGCCCACCAGTTACCCCAGGCATGGCTGGTCCTGACCTGAGCAAGACCCAAACCCCAGAGATGGATTGATCCTGCCACAGCCATTGGCAAACACCAGCTTATCCCAAGTTTTGCTGCATAAAGTCAGGAGGATCCACTCCAATCCTCCATCCCCGGTACCACAGAGACCACCCAAAGCCTTTAATCCTGATTTTAAACACCTTGGGTGACCACAGGCCCTCAGCAAAGCATCCCCCAACACCTCAGGGAAGGTGGAAGCAGGAGAAGCAAGGACTCATGCCTGATTTTATCTGGAAAACCACAGGCAGGAGGACTGGACCAGGGCTGGGAGGCTGAAACCAAAATACACCCCAATACCTCGCCTTAAATGTTAGACCCCACTGCCATCTTGTGGCAAATGCTTCCTGAAATAAAGTTTAAAAGGGGGGAAATATCCATTAAAAAGTTGCAGAGAAAGTTAGGGAGCCAAGAAGGACGGGGAAATTACTGGGAACAGGGTGGGGAAACTGATCTGTCCTAAGTGATGCTGAGTCTGAGCCCACAGCCCTGTGCCAGACTCAAACTGGCAGGGAAAAACCCAGGGATGGCACAGTCTGAGCTGGATTTGGAGAGCTGAGGATTTAACCACGCACAAAAAGTGGAATTGCCTGCAGGCCATGGCTTCAGCAAAGATTCAGCCGCTATTCCAAAAATGTTCCAGAATTCCCAAAGTCCTTTCATACCGCCCTGGTTCGAAGGAGGCTTCTCGCCCCAAATAAGCAGGGTTTAGCTGGAATTAGACACCACACCTCGGAAAGAAGGCAGGCAGCTGCTGGAATTTCCCAGGAGGATGATCTGGAGGTGGGATTAGGGCTCAGGTCGGTCGCTCCTGGGGCACAGAGCACCCCTGGGTGCTGGGGAGGCACCGATGAGCACCCCTGGGTGCAGGGACAGGCAGGGCTGGTGCAGCTCTCAGTCCTGGCTTTGCCACACCTCAGCATTTCCTTTTTGCATCATCGATCATCCGCAGTGCCTTTGCTTAGCAACTGGGGATCACTCCAGCAAAGGGTCTGGGTTGCTGCATCATCCACAGATGGCTCCCACCCCGCCAGGAAAAACAGGGACAAACTGGTTTTCCTTCTCTGGGAAGGAAAGTCCCCATCAGGGACTGGCAGGTGCTGGATCCGACAGCCCCGAGGCCTTGTGTGATCCGAAGCACTCGCTGGCTGTGGGTAAAAGTGAGTCAAAACTCACTCACCATAAATAAATTAAAGAATCATTTACAAGAAGTGTGGCTGCGCTCTCAACTCAAACCTCTGCTGGCAGGAACGGACCAAGGAGCAACAGAGAGGAGTTGTTCTGAAAACAGACACTGAAAGTGGCTGTTTTGAAAGGAAATCTAATTTACGGATTGGCTATTGATGCATGGATAGCTCTGTACACCAGGCCAACTACACAGCAACACTTTCTGCCACTAAAATTTATATTTTCATGTTATCAGAAGAAACAACAGCATAAAACCACACTTCCAGACCAAAGATAACACATCCTTCACCACCTCTCTGTTTTCACATCCCCCTTCTTTGGATCTCTGCAAGTCTTTGCAACTCTGCCCTTGCTGCACGTGACAGGGATGCATCACAGGAGGCACAACATATTTAAAACAAACTCCATTCTCTGCTTTCAGCTGGGATTTATCCCTGTTTGAGTTCCTGTCATCCCATAGTTTTCTGCTTTCAACTCTTTGCAAGTTTTACGTGTCGGTGTACATTACACACAATAAACAAATCCAATTATACTGTCAATAACTCTTTATCTTCAGAGGTGAAAAAGTGTTTGGAGGTTGATCCCTGATAAAAAAAGTTTCTGTTGGCATTCCGTTGAAAACAGAGGGGTCTGAACATCCCCTTGGGAGTTTTACAGCCTGGAAGTTGTCTGTGGGTTTTGGGAAAGAGGTGCTCCCCATCCCCAGCCTCACAGGGATAGGGATGGGGATCTGGGATGCTGCTGCTGTTGCTGTCAGAGGTGCATGAGCTGCCCATAAATAAATCAGCCCATGCTGTCAGCAGTTCTGAGATGCCAGAGCCAGAGCAAGCCCCGGGGACACGGCGGGGAGCTGGCACCAGCCAGAGCCACTCCTGCCTCCGGCCGGCACCGGGAGCAGGGAGAGCTCGTCATGCTCTTGGCACAGCCCTGTGCTCCCTGATCCCAGCACAGCACCCAGAGCCAGACCCAGGGCCCAGACACTGCCCATGAGAACACACCTTGGTCTAACCCATGGTGGGGAGGGATTTGGGAGGAAAACAGAGGAAAAAGGGGGATTGTGAGTGCAGCGTGCTCAGCACACCATGGAGCCGCCCGCCGCTCTCCCAGCAACGAGACAGGAGAAGAATTAAGCGGAATTAAAGGAAGAATTAAGAATTAAAACCCAAAAGCAATCCCAGACTGGCTTGGTTACCATTGTCATGGCTACCACGAGCGAGGATGCCAGGGGATGGGGTTCCAGCCTGGAACTGCCCGCAGGCCCCACCAGGAGTTTTTTCCTGCCCGCTGAAACATCGTCTGTGGATGACGGGAATGATGCAGGATGGGACAAATGACCTTCACAGCATCACATGGACACAGCTTTTCCTGGAGCTGGCCTGCCAGCCCAAACTGGGAACAGCAATAAAGCCTCAGCCCAGGACTAAATCTCGCTAGAGCCACGAGCAGGTTTAACAACTTCTAAATAAGTGATTACACAGGGTGGGGGCACTGGGTCCCTGCCCTCACCACAGGTGCCAGGTCACTGTCACCTTCCCTGTGGGAGATGAGGCTCAGGATGATCACTGCCTCCAAAACAACCAACAGCAAGAGGAAAAGTTGGACGTGGGCTTCTCCTCCATCCACAGCACCTGGCCTCTGCCTTGGGCAGGGGGTGCAAAGGATGTGGTGCCCCAGGGAAGGATGGATGGACACGTGCAGCTCACACTCACACACCTCCCTGGGCACAGCAGTTTGCTTCATTAAATCATCACAGGTAGGGAAAAGAATAATAAGAAAAGCCCAAGGCCAAGTGCTGCTCGTTTGAGCAATAGTCTCATTAACGAGGGGCAGGGGACAGGTGAGGAGGAGAGGGCAGGAGTTTGGTCTGGGCTGGAGTTTGGTTTGGGGAGTGGGCTGAGGCGGGAGCTGTAGATCCACAGCCACACACACACACAGATCCCGTGGGGAATGGCTCTGCTGAAATAACACACAGAGGACAGGAGTCCATGCCTTGCTCCAGAAGCACCAGCCACAGCTTCTGCCCAAAGCAGGGTCACCAGTGTGCTCGCACACAACTTCTCCAGCGCACTCAACACCCTCCCAACTTCTCCATCACATCAATCTCCCCAGCAGGCAGCACAGTATCATGCTCCCCAGTTTTCCCACATGTATGGAAGCAGGAGAAGCCCCGAGACCCCGGGCTGAGTGATGCAGACCCCATGCTCCTTCCCAAAAACCCCTCTGTGTGTGCCTGACACCGGCACAGGGGAACAGATTCATAGAATCATTCGTGTGGAAAAAGTCCTTCAGGATCAGCGAGTCCCACCGGGACAAGAGGAGGCAAAGCACCGCTGCAAAGCCCGCGGGTGAAGCAGCGGGCTCGTTTTTGGGGAGAATGGGGTCGGAAAAGGGGGGCCGGGGCGAGGGGCAGCACCTGCCCCGGGAACGGGGGTGCTGGCGGCTCTCGAGCAGCCACCGAACAACTTCCCGGCCCCGCCGCAAACTTTTCCCAGCGCCGGGGAGGCACTGCCGCCCCCCCGCGCTCCGGCCGAGCATCCCCCGGGAGCCGCAGCGGAGCCGCGGCGGGGAAGGGAAGAGCGAAGCCAGGGAGGGAGGGAGGTCCGGGCTGTCCGATCCCCCGCAGGGCTCCTTCCCGGCGGCTCGGGGCCGCTCCACGCCCCGGGCACGGTCCGTGCCGGGGATCCCTGGCGGGGGGACGCGGTGTCCCGGCCACGCCGCTCGGGAACCGGGTTGCGGGAGGGGGAAAAACGGGGTGCCGTCCTTACCTCTCAGCCTTGGTGAACTTGCGGAAAGCCTGGCGGAGGTCGTGGAAGGAGCGGTAGGTCTGCGGCTCGGCCGAGATGCCCTGCGCCCGGGTGGTGCGGGGCCCGATGTGCGGGCTGGGGGCCGGCAGCACGGACTGGCATTTGTGCAGCCGCCGCCGCAGCTCCTGGATCTCCTCGTCCTTCTCCCCCAGGCGCCGCTCCAGCTCCTTGATCCGCTCCTCCTTCAGCAGCAGCAGCTTGGTGAAGTCCCCTTCCAGCTCGGTCATTTTGGGGGTGCCGGGCCGGTCCCGCGCTCATGGAGCGGCTCCCGGGCAGGGGCAGGGGCGGGGGTGCGGCTGCGCCCGCCCCGGCTCAGGGCAGCGGCCCCGGCATCGCCCCGCGCCCGCCGGCCAGCGCCGAGCCGGCCGAGGGGCGAGCAAAAACAGCCCCGAAAACAGCGGCGAACAGGGGAAAAGGCGGCGGGGAAAAAAGGACAAGAAAAGGGGAAAGCGCTCTTGTGCCACTCTGCGAGGCTGGGATCCTGGAAATAGCAACAATTACCATGTGATCGCAGGGTGACGCAGCTCCTTGTAACTGGAGCCGAAGACTTGGGATTCAAACAAGAACACTTCATAAATATTAAATTGCCTCCTGCTAATGAGCCACGTGGAGCCGCCCCTCGGCCCGCCCGGCCCGGCCCCCGGCAGCTCAGCATCCCCGGCAGCTCAGCATCCCATTCCTCCCCCCCTAAAAGCTCAGCATCCCATTCCTCCAGCCTCGGGAACTCAGCACCCCGGATTTCCAGCCCGGGAGCTCTGCATCCCATTCCTCCTGCCAAGGCGCTCAGCATCCCACGTCTCTCCTCACCCCACGTTCCAGGCTGCGTTACCCTCAGCAGTCCCCTGTTGGTCCCTCCTGGGTACCCGCCTTGGCAGGGCACCTGGGCACCACGCCCGCCTCCCTCCATCCTTCCCTGCCCAGATTATCCTGTGTACCCCAAGGCTGAGGCACCGCACACCCCACCCAGCATCCTTCCCTACATCCCACCCCGCTCAGGTAGCGGCATCCGTCCCCATCCAGGATTCCACACCCCTTCCCACCAGGTTTCCTTGCTCCCTGCCCTCCTCCAGGTGCCTCCCTGGCTGCCTCGCCCTCCCTGCCCTCCAGGTCACCCCCCAGCACATGCCAGCCAAGCCCTTCCGTCCTGAGGGACACGCAGCTTCCCGGACACCCGCTGTCCCTCATCCCAAGACGCACAGAGAGCCCGCACCCCACACCCTGTGCCCATCCTCAGGCACAGACATCGGGGCCTGGTGGCACCTGAGGGGGGAGGCAGCCGCAGTGCTTTGCCTGCATGTCCAGGGGGGAGGAACTCATCCTTCCTGGACTTATTTGGAAGAGCCCATCATGCACATGAATTTTTAATGCCGGCTGGCAAAAGGCACCATCAGCTCCCCTATCACATTTCCCTCTCAAACCACTCGTGTTTCCAAGGAGGGATTTCAGAAGCCCCTTGGCTGCAGGCAAAAAAAGGGGAGGGGGTTTTTCCCAGCCCCCACAGCCAGGCCTGGGGCACTCGGGGCGCCCAGGAACCGCTCGGGGCCCACATCCCACCCCATGGAATCTTGTGCCACGCCTTTAGGGACAGACTCCCTGGTCTGCTAGGGCAGGGCAAGGAGAGGGCAAAGCATGTGAGCTGGAGGACAAGGCTGTACCGATGGAGTATTAAATTTAGGTGGAAAAATCAATTAGCAGCGTCTCTGTCTTTTAAGGAGATGGGGATGGTGGGGCGTTTTTGCACTCTTGTGCCTCCAGCCTTTCCCGTGTGGCTGGAAACCTCCGGGCTCGGAGCTGCCCCATCCTCAGATTAGGAGCATCCCAGCGGCCAAGTGGTCAGGCAGTCCTAGGGGGGGAGGGGGAACTAATTAACAATTATTAATAATAATTGCATTGGGCTTTATTGGCAGGCAGAGAGCGCCACCTCGTGGGCCGAGATTTCGGGACCAGCCCGGGCCTTGCCGGGAGCTCGGGAGCGGAGAGGGGACGCTCAAAGAGCCGTGGGAGCGTCCGGGATGCGGCGGGATCCCCACACGCTCCCATCAGGACAAAATCTCCGGCAGCGGAACGCAGGGGCTGCCCCGTGCCAGGCCCTGCCACCTCCAGCCCCCACGGCTGTGACACAAAGCTGCGTCACAAAGGGGGCTCGCCGTGCGCGGGGCCCATTGTGACACCGGGGCGTCGCGGTGCCATGGGGCCACTGTGACACGGAGTCCCAGTGTCACACGGGCAGCGCGGCCCGTGTGGCACTGCGGGTCCCGGGGCTGTTTCTGGAGCATGCCGCGCTGTGCCCTCCAGTAGCGCAGGACACCGCGCTCCGGAGGCTGCAGCTGCCCGGGATACCTGCCAGAGGATGCCCACGGAGAAGGGGAAGCTCGGCCCTCAGCCGTCCAAGAGGAACCTGCTGAAGGATGGGGCTGCAGGGAAAGGCTGGGATGGGGCCGGCACCGGCCCGAAGCAGCTGCCTCCATCCCACACGTCCCGCGTCTCTTTCTCCCCTCGCCTCCAGGTGCAGGAGCCCCAGAACCCGGTTCCATCCGTCCGTGGGGACAGATCCGCACGGAGCTCCCGCCTCCAGCTGAGTACCAAGAGCACCGAGAGCCATCCCAGCTCGGCCAGGCTGCTGCGGGGACAGGGGTCGCGCCCCACCGTGTCCAGCCCGGTCCCGCTGCTGCCGCCTGCCAACACCGCGGCCCGTGGGCAGTACCGGCGCCTGAGGAGCTGCGTGGCTTGCTCGGGCAAGGCCACGCCGGAAAACCTCTCGGCACTGCCCTCCACACCCCCCACCCCTGCCTCGACTGAGACAGAACCGTTCTTAGTCCACCAGCTCACCCAGACAGAGCCCCCGACACCGGAGCCCTGGGGTGCTGCTGAACGCGTGGATCAGGACACACAGACCGAGAGCCCGGCCCAGGGACGGCGGAATTCGCGTGTCCGCCTGTCCATGGATCGGGAGACTCAGACAGAGCCCTCGGTGCCGCGTCCCACCAGAGCCTCGGCCGCCCCCGGAGGTCCGGAGCCCCCGGTCCGCCGGCAGCGGCTCTCCCTGTTCCGCAGGATGCTCCGGGCGTGCCGCTGCACCAGGGCACAGCCCGAGCAGCTCGGGGCCAGCAGCGGCCCCATACGGGCACAGCATCCCCACAGAGCGGCTCAGGGACGCGCGGCAGGGATCGGGATTTTGATGGTGCTCCAAGAATCTGACGAGGCCATCGAGTGGCCTCTGTACCCCTGGCCGTGGCTCGTTGAGACCAGCCTGTGATTCGCCACGGATCCCAAATAAAGGATTCCCCATCCTAACGGTGCTGCTCTGGGCCTGGTCCATCGGGTCCATCCTGTGGGAATGGTTGGCTGGCTCCAAACAACCAGCCAGTGTGGGGGGAACAGGGCTCTTAGGTGGACCTGACACTGCTCCTCCCAACCCTCCGAGCCTTAGTCAGCCCCAGGTCACACCAGGATGGTGGTGGCCGAGCCCCAACAGTCACAACTAGAGAAAACCAGAACCAAAATCATCGGCAAGACTGAGAAAATTCCAGCCCAAAATGGGAATAATATTTCCCTTCAGCCAAAGGAAGGGAAAAGTCATCAAGGAAGGAAAAGACCATGTGGGTGCAATTCCCCTCAGGATCAAACACAGCTGGCTCCTGAGGAGGGATCTCTGCCTGTCTCCTCTAAATCTGGCCCTGTGGAGCCTGTCCCAGGGACAGGAACTCAGCCTGGAAGGCAATTCCTGGATTCCTCCTGTCAAAGTGCCTTGGATGGGTGGGAGAAAAGCATCAGTAGTGAGAATGAACATCTGGCAAAGGAGCTGGATGGAAAGGCTCGGGGTGGAAAACACCTGGATGGGGCAGGTGTGGCCTCAGGCACAGACAGGAAATGTAGGAACCATCCTGGATCCTCACCTGGGCCTTCTGGTGCCTCCCCTTGGCCTCAGGATGAGGAAAATGAGGATCCCTCACACCTAGCTGGGAATAATTCAGCTGGCTGTGAGGAAGATGAAGGTGGGCAAATCCTTTGGGGAAGAGAAACCTTCATCCCACGTCGGTGTCGAGCACAGTTTTTCATCCTGGCATGTTCTGCAATTAAGATTTCAATGAAGCTTTTAATTAAGTTGAATAAATATGATGGTTCAAGGCAACCAGGCCTTGGAGTCACAGAACAGTTGGAGCTGGAGCTGCTTCCTCCACGCTGGAGAGTTCATGGCAGAGGGGCAACTCCCTAATCTCTATTTTTAAGGCAAATAAAGATTTTGGAGGTGAGGATTTTTTTTTAACCTCTTTGGTAATGAAGGAAGAAAAAGTCTCTTATCAGCACAGTTCCTTATTTTCTATTTGTGTTTATAATTATGGATTTGAGAACCCTTTGCTCCAGAGAAAGGAGCAGCTTTATGTAGTTTGTTCATTTGAAAGGCAGACTGATCGTTTCCTGGAGTGTTTTAATTGCTTCTGAGATGCTCCAAAGCTTCATTTTGGGATTTTTATTTTCATCAGGCAAGTTCTCAGGGTTTTCTTGGTCCTTTGTGTGTGTGTAGGGCAGTGGGTTGGTTATTTTTCATCACTGATTTTACAGATTTTTCCCAGGAGAATATTAACTTGTGTAGAAACAAAATTCAGGTGAAGAGTATCTTAATCTAGGGATAAAAATACTCCCCTGGGAATGAGGCAGGATGAGTTTGTATTATTTATATAACAATTTCAGCTGCACAACCATCACTTCTACCCAAGTTTTTTACATGATAGAGGAGCCCTTCTCTCAAAAGGTGATCACTTGAGGTAGTCTCATGTTCTCTTATCAATGAAATTCTTTCTTTCTGCTTATGGATGTAATTATGGATGTAAGAGTCCTCTGTCTATTTAAATATGAAGGCTTGTGGTCTTTTTGCCAGAATATCCAGTCAGGAAAGGAGGATCCCCTCTTCCCAGCACCTGAGGCAGTTTCAGATCCCTAGGGACACTTGTGGTGGCCAAGCTGCTGCCATTCCCAAACCTCTGGCCTTCCTGAATGAGGAGAGCAGAGGGATCTCTATCAAGCAGCAGCCACCTGACTGCTCCAAAATGCAGGTTTTGTCCTACAACAATCTCACATGCAGCAGAACAAGGATGCAACTTTCCCCAAAGAGGTTTTTAAAAACCGGACGAATGCTTCTTTTCATTGGAACCGTGTAATTCCATGTTTTTTACCCCAGGAACACCACTTTTGGTTTGAGGTGTTTTGCAGTCCCAGGTGCTGCGAGGAAGCTCCAAGGATGCTGTGAGTCAAGGATAATTTTGGATTTTCTGTGAAGTAAACCCCCAGCCACGCTCTTGCCCTCAGCCCCACACTCTGACGTCTCTCCAGCCCTCACCACGTTACTGGACTCCAACTGGAGACACTGGGCTGTGATTCTCTTTTGAGAAGAGCTTTTGCTTAAAGGAAACCCAACCTCTGGGGCAGAGAACAGCAGGAACAGGTCCCAGGCTGCCTCCCCACCCTGGCACTCTGGGGTTGGAGGGTGTGAGCAGTCCAGCACATGGTCATCGTTAATATCCCAGCTGGCTTGGGAGGCACAGAAGGCAAAACACACTCGGTAAAACGTGCTCAGTGATCTACTCTGGGTCAAGATGGAGGGCTACATCGATATATTTTTATATAATACGTGTAGATGGCACGAAGAACAGCTGGTGACTCGATGCCGTGAGCTCACTGACAGCTCAGCAAGTCACCAAGGAGCGTGATCATTTCTCAACCAGCAACTGCTGCAGCTTCAAGGGCAGTTCCTGGGAGGCCAAAATCGCAGAGCAAGAGGCTCTGGAAGCCTGTGGGGTCAGAGCCTCCCCCGTGTCCCCATAGCGAGCCAAAGCCACGCTCCGCATCCATCGGCCCTTCCCGGCACGCAAGGTCCGCCTTCAGCCTGAAGCAGCTGCGGCTTCATCTGAAGATAAGCACAGAGATAAAACAGCCGGCCGGGAAGCGCCAGCACGGCACTGAGACGCCTCTGCAAGGAGACCGGGAGAGCCAGGAGCGGCATGAGGCTCCCGCAGCGCCACTGTGCCCCGCACCCCTGTCCCGGCTGGGAGCCCGCACACGTCCCGCTGTCCTGGCAGGCTGGCACAGCGGGCACACAGGCAGCGCCCGAGGGATGCCCAGGGCCGGCAGGAGGAGCGGCTGGAAGCAGAGGGACAGGGCCCCTGCGCACCCTCGAGGCACAGGAGCAGCGACATCCCGCTCCTCTCTGTGCCCACCAGGATGCCCGGAGAGCCCGGCTTGGAGCAGGGCAACTCAGCGGCTCCTGAGGGCACGAAGCAGGAGAGGCAGACTGAGCCCAGGGCAGGAGGGCAGGGGAATTTCCGTGTCCCGCGCCCCGCGGATGGAGAACCACAGAGGGAGGTCCTGGAGCTGACCCAAGCAGCGGCTCCGCCCCAGCATCGGCCCCGGGCTGAGCTCCGGACAGTCCCGTTTTTCAGGGATAAACCCACCCCGACCCTTCCCGTCAGGAGCACCGCGCTGTTAATCTCGGGACAGCCGCGGTTATTGCTGGGGATGCGATGGTTGGAGCCCGGGCAGCTCCTGCCAGTGGTGGAAAGCGCTTCACAAGCGCCTCATTATTGGTGCCTTTAATTAGCGCACGTTTTTAGCTTTAAACCCCCCCAGCGAGACCCCGGGAGTTTATCCAAGGGAAGGGCACGATCCCATCCATAAGGAAGATGTTAGATGTCCAGAATGTCCTGGAGGGCGGACATCCATCCCCAGGCACGACTCCGCACGTCCAGGGGAGGCAAAACACCGAGTGCTGCTGGAAAGAGCCCCTCGGCTTCGGCCAGATCTCGTTCCCCTGGCTCCCCGCGGCTTCTCTGTTACGAGGCACTGTAGAGAGCAGTTTGCAGCCAGCAGATATGTAAAATATGCCAACCATTGAACGCAGGAAGGCTCAGCGTCTGAGTTTCTCATCCGAGCTCGCTCTTATAAAGGCAGCTCGACATTACTCAGGCTGGGGCCGTAATTATCCCGCTGGAAGCCGTGCCAGCTCTCCCTTGGTGTAACTTTAACAGAGTATCAAAGGTGATGCTGGATTTTTATAAAATCAATACCCTGCCTTTTACTCCACCTCTGCAACCCCCACCATTCTCTCTTTCAAACTCGCTTTTGCAAGCCAAGAGCCTCTGCAGCAGCAGCAGCAGCAGAGTGGACTCGAGGTCACAGCCCTGTGTGAGCTGGAGGAGCTGGAGGAAGGCAGTAATCCCCACCATGTTAAAAAAGAAAATATTCTGTATTTATGACTTACTTCAATAGTGGCAAAAGCCTGAACCTATTTTTTCCCCCCCCAGTCTCTTAACATCAGCTGAAGTTTCATGGCAGCTTCCAAAGGGATGGAGCTGCCTTATGGACACAGATTTCAGTGGGGGGGCATTTTAAGACTACAAAAAGGAAGGATTAATTTTGTGCTATTTCTTTCTTTGGTGATTATTTTAGTCCCTATTTCACTGGGTAATTTAATAAACTGTGTCACCTCCTCAGTGTCTAATTTACTAACAGATATGAGACTTTTCACAATGGAGTAACTCCCTAAATGGGAACAAAGATATTTATATTAAAAAATCAGTGTTCCAAATCCCTTTGGAGATGATGCCATGGAGCAGCCGGTGTGCTGAGCTCCTTCTGAGCTTGTCACAGGATTTCTTGCTGCCTGACACCTTCAAAAAGTGCCTTGGAGTTGGCTTGGGGCACAAGCAGTGTGAGAATGTCTGTGCTGTGTGTCCTGCACGCCCTGCAGCTCCTGAAGTGTGCAAGAAATGCAGCACTCCTTTGGATCACAGACAGCTCCTGGTGATGCTGCTCAGGCATTTCCATAGAATCCCAGAATGGTTTGGGTGGGAGGGAGACCTGGAAGATCATCCAGTTCTAACCCCACTGGGGAAACTGAGTTGAATTCACTCTCTGCTGTTGGTTATAATCCACCCAACCTTCCAGCACAATGACACTGCACGTGCTGTAAGCCAGAGGAAATTATTCCAATCACCCAAATCTAGGAATGGATTCAGACTGACAGAGGGGAAATTTAGATGGGATTTTGGGAAGGAATTGTTCCCTGGGAGGGTGGGCAGGCCCTGGCACAGGGTGCCCAGAGAAGCTGGGGCTGCCCCTGGATCCCTGGCAGTGCCCAGGGCCAGGTTGGATGGCGCTTGGAGCAGCCTGGGACAGTGGAAGGTGTCCCTGCCCATGGGATGGGATGAGCTTTAAGGTTCCTTCCAACCCAAACCATTCTAGGATTCTATAAAATACTGTGATATCCCACATTAAATATTTTTCTGGCAACAATAAGGTGGAAATATTTCCTTGTATCCTCCCCTTTCTTTTTTGGCATTCTTTCTCACTGCTGCTTATGACACTGCTCTGGAAATGGTCCCACAGCTTCAACTTCTTCCCCTATTAATATAAATTGAAATAATCCTCTGCATGTCGCAAGCAGGATGCAATTTTCCTTAAGGATAACGAGGAAGCTAAAAATATTCCTTTGGCTACAGGGCTAGCATCACATCCATGCTCTCACCACAACAGCTCCATAGCATCTGAGGCTGGTGGGAAAAAAAAAAAAGAAAAAAAGAAGAAAGCCCCTCCAGCGACTCCCAGGATAGCAGGGATTTCATTCTGGTTTTATCCAGCCCAATCCCCCAGACTCCACGTGGGCTCTGGCATGTTTTAGATAAATATTATTAACTCTCCCCTTTGGAGGTATTTCCACAACAGGACACTCCTGCCACGGACTGCAAAGGGTTTTCTTTTTAATAAAGAGGGGGGAAAAAATGAACTGCACAAGTGGGACCTGTTGGGGCTGCAAAAATCCAGCATCCAAATTTAGACGCTCTCAACATCTATGCCTGAATTCCTGCTGGGGTTTTTTTCCCCCCCTCTGCTATCCCAGAAGAATTTCCCACTCTGCATTTGTGGTTCTTAAGGCTGTATCCTCCCTCCCACTCAGCACGGGGTGATTTTTGAAAAATAGTGAATGTGAACAAAAACTGAGAGTTTTGTCATAACTCCATTTAAAAAAAAAAGTCACTTTCTGCCAGACTTTTAAGCAGATGATTGCCACGTATAAACTTCATTTTTTGTCATCTCCCATCACTTGATCTTATTACAAATCTAGGCAAAGATCCTTCTGAACTGTCTATATACATACAATTTTACTTTATGTATTAATATGTATTTTAAAATATATACATTAAAATTTTTAGGCAGTTGTCAATCATTAACAAAAACGGTTCCACCTTTCAGGAAAACTCATTCCCCCAGAGCATTTCCCCTCTGCAGAACAAAGCCCTGCCATCCCTGATGGCAGCGGTGGCAGGGGGTGACATCCAGCAGCATAGCACAGCTGTGGCAGCCACCTGGCCAGCCACAAATCCATCCAGCCTCCCACTGTCTATTCCCAGACAGAAATGCTCCTGGAAAATGCTCAGCATCTCATCCATGACCGAGCTAAAAAGCTTCCTGCTCCCCCCCAGTTGTGCCTGGTGCCAAAATTGGGTGACAACTGATGGTTATCTTGGGAAGGTGATGCCACTAAAGGCTGCTCCTCCTCAGCACCCTCCAGATTTACTTTGGATCAGCTCCAAGAGCAGCCTGGCTGTGGCTTGGGAGTGTTTGGGGCAGCGGGATTTGAGGTACAGCCCATTTTTCCGTCCTCATGCCCACTCCTGTCGTGCCTTTGGATGCAGAGCTTGGAGGTGACAGCACAACCATCAGGAAGAAAGTCTTGACGTGTCAAAAGCAGCTCTGGAAAACCAGGAGGGAGACAAAGCAGTTGGAAAAGGCCCATGGAGAAGGCCCCGGTTCTGGTTTGCTGTGGAGGGAACGCTGAGCAGGAGTGACTCCGAGTGTGAGCTGATCATGGGATCCATGTGGGAATGTCAGCAGTGACCTCCATGCACAGCCCTGAACTCCTGGGGGATCTTCCCACGAGTGGCTCTTGTCCTGGGCTGCTCTGACCTCAAACCCCCTCAGGAGCCGCTCTCCTCAAGTGGCAGCGTGTGCAGCTGGCATCTCCCAGTGATCCCAGCAGGCTGGAAGCACTGGGAGAGGGGCCCCGGGCTGTCCCCGAGGATGGGGATCCCCCACTGCTCAGGGCTGCTCTTCCAGGGCCCTTTCACCCATCAGCCAGGCTATTTTTAAACCCCACTGCTCCCTGTGCTGCAGGAGCAGCCCGCAGCCTGGCCCCTGCACAGCCCAGTCAGTCACTCCGTTATTTGGGCTGTTATCCCTCCATTCCTTGGCTCACATCCTGCTTTTCTAGGACACCACGTGAATTCCAACTGCTTCACAGGGACACTGAGAGTATTTGACTTTCCAGGCCTGCCCAGTGCCCTGGCACATCCCCGTCACGTGCTGGTCTGTGAAGCCTCCTCGGCTTTATCTCAATATTTAGGTGTTGGAGCTGGACTGTTTATTTCATTTTCTTCCAGCAAAGCTTCCATCCTCCGAGAACATCCTGTAGCTTCCCAGCCTTTATTTGGATTTCCACAGCATTTTAACAACAATAATGTAATTTCCCAGCAGAGCCGTTAACGTCAGGCTCTGTGAGAAATGAATATACTGAATATCAATGTTCTTTTCCTCTTCAGTTTTGCCTTGTTTGGCAGCTATTTTTACCTCGATTCCCTCGAGGACTCTCTGCTTTCTAAACACATTTTCAGTTTGAAAGCCCAAGCAATGTTCAGCTTCCGTGGCTTTTGCTTTTGGAAGCTACTGAGCAGGGAAACCATTCCAAGATGATCCTCAGCTCCTGCAAACCCTCCCAACACAGGTGTTCAGGTTTAGGTTCCCTAAAAATAGAATTTTCACAATTAAATCCTTTTCTACTAAGGCATGACACCCTGTTCTACCCACCACATGTTCATACTGTCTTGGGAGGAGGAGAAATAATGAAAACCCCACAGATTTGCAAAGACACCATGAAAGTTACAGCTTAAAAGTTGAGTCAACACTAATTGTGGCACTAAAACCTGAACTATTTCAGGTGAAAAATAATGAAATTCATCTCAGGAGGTACAAATCCATCAGGGGGAATTGTTTGGGCTTTTTTTTTTTTTTAATCTAAGAAATACTTAGGGTGAAAAATAATAAATTCTTGATGCTACTGAACTGTTACTGAAACCTCTTGCATACTTAGAGTATGAAATTGCTGCAAGCTGGGTTAGAAGCAACTTTGTCTGTCTTTTGGGGGGATTTTTTTACTTTTTACCTGAAGTCAAAGCTGTATTTATGACCTTTTTTATACCTTCTGTCACAGCTGAAAGCACCAGCTCTGTCAGAAATCCCCAACGCCCAGGGAGCATCTGCATAACCCAGTGAGCAAAACCAACAAAACCAGCTGCCTTTTGGAGAAATCGAAATTAATATTTCTCCTCTGCTTGGTTTGTTCTGCCTTGGAGAATTTTCTGCATCACCTGCTCCCCACACAGAGCCTGGGAACAGCCAGGTAAGCACGCTCTGCTCCCAGGAACCACCTTATCCATCAGCTAAGTGACAACTCCAACCACTTTGGAAAGGGAAAGGAGGGAGAGTTGCTCTTCAGAGTCCTTGTGTGCCACCCAGGTAAAGTTGTGTTGATGAAGAAAGGAAACACCCAGGGGACAGAGCCGGCTGGATTTTTTGGAGGCTTTGTTTTCCTGCCTTCCCAAGCTCATTCCCACAGGCAGAGCTGGTCCCAAAGCTTGGTGTTCCTGGAAAACCTGGAGGGGTTTTACAGCCAGCCTTGCATGACCCCTCAAGGGGACAAAACCTCTCCATGCCCCTCTCCACTGAAGCCAGGGCCTGTGAAAAGCAATTTCCAACATCCACAAAGCAGAGTCCGACTTGACTTGAGGTCTGTGGGAGGCATTTTTCCTATTCTAATGGGATTCTTGCCATTTTAAATATTTTTTTTTATTTTCCTCCAGCATGAGACATTCTGTCACATCTCAGTTTGAAGCCTGGGAAGCAACACTAGGTGTGTCCACATTTGATCTTTTCAAAGAGTTCTTAGAGCAATCCCACAGGTCCCAACCATCCTCCTTGGAACACAGGATCCCTGTCCAAAGGCCCAAAGCTTGGGCAGCAGGAATTCTCTGGCAAGGCTGGAGAAGCAGCTCTGGTTCCTCTGCGACCTTCTCACAACACAATTGGCTCTTGCAGGCCATGAATGGGACAAAACCTTGAGTTTGCTCCATGCAAGTTGGCTCCTCTCCCCTCCAGAGGTCCCTTTGGATGCTGTAAATTCTCAGTTTTCATGGACACCAACATTAGGAGAGACCTGCCCAGCTCAGGGAGCCCCATCCACTCCAAAATCCCAGAGGTACTCTGGTTGCTTTCTAGTCCAGCTGAATGTATTCCCATTTAAATCTCACTGCTTGATAAGCTGCCAGAAAAATCTGAGCTCCCAGGGAGGATATTTATTTACAAGTCAGAATTTATACATGCATTGCACGGCATCTGGAGGAGTTTTTTTCCCTCCCAAACATCCAAATCAGGAACTGAAATATTTGGAATGTGCCATTTCTAGCCAATGCCCAGGGCTGTGTGTTACCTCACAGCTGTAATTTGTCGCTGGGTGCTGGAGAGGCTTCAGCAATTTTCAGCTGAAATTTGGGGGAAGTTTGGCTGCTTTCAAAGCAGGGGGAATAAATGTCACCTAGAATATTACCTAAGTGGATCCCTGGCAGTGCCCAAGGCCAGGTTGGAGCAGCCCGGGACAGTGGAAGGTGTCCCTGCCCATGGCAGGGGTGGCACTGGATGGGCTTTAAGGTCCCTTCCCACCCAAACCCATCTGGGATTCTGCTCTGGAGTGGTGGTGCCAGTTTTTATTTAAAGGAACACCATTTGCACCAGGCATGGAAACATTTGAAGGTTCGAGTCTGGCCACAGCTGAAAAGGGTTTTTTTTTTTACAAACATTCACTCAAAATGAGTGTATTCCCCATCCCTCACTCTGCAGGGCAGCTCGGAGGAGGCTCTGCTCCTTTGGAGCAGCAAACTGCAACACCCCCAAAAGCTGCCAGGGTCCAGGATTCATTTTAAAAATAACAAAACTAAAATAAACACTTGAAAGGACAAAAGATACCCCTTACACCTATGTTGAAGCACCACAGGTCTGCTTAAACTACTATTTTTACTATTTTTCCATTCTTTTCTATTAAATATTGACTCTGTTTGTGGTTAGGAGTCAGACATCCCAAACCAAACACCACTGCCCTGCATCACAGACTCTTTTTTGTTCACATTTGGCCTCATGGGGGGAGATCCAGATCCACCACCCACCTGAATTTAGGACGGCTTAGCAGCCCCCCTGAACTCCTACAGTGGGGTTTTGCTGCCTGGATCCAAACCCAAACCCTCAGGGAAGTTCAGGTTTAGCCCAGGCAGAGGGGCCAAGCCTCAAGGCTCGAGCCTGAACTACTTTTTGCAGCCTCCTGAAGGAGGAATGAGCCCCCTGCCCCTGAGCTGGGGTCCAGCAAGGTCCCCCACCCCAAAACCCAGCTCTGCACCAGCCCCTGCCAGGAAAACCCCGACCCTTCCAGCTCAGGGCCACCCATGACCAACCCCAACCCAGCCAAGAGACCACCCACCAACCCACTGGGGAAACGAGAGAGGAAAAAGTACAAGGCTTGGGGAAATATTTTAAGAAATCCAGCCCTTGGCCAGCACTATTTTGGGTTCTGAGCACGTTGAGGCTGCTGGAGCAGAGGTGTGGAAGTCTCCACCATGAGCTGTCTGTTTTTAGGGGGGCAGTGGGGCACTTAACACCACTTTGGCCCCTCTGCAATTTGTGAAGGTGAGTAATTCTTCCTGTGCTATGAGCTGGAGGAGCTGACCACCCATTCCCAGCTCAGGACTTTCCCAGCTCAGCACCCACTGGTTGTTTCTCAGGTTCTTCAGGTCACAGGAGCCTTTTTTAATTCCTTTTGCAGTTTCCCATAGCCACCCTCCCACACTTCATCCCTAAGGTGATTTGGGACAGGCCACACATTCCTGATCCTCTCCACAGCACCACTGCCTGAGCAAGGACAAAGTTAACCCTGACTTGCTTTTCCTGCCACAGGGAAAGTCAGGGACAGGGACTTCTGACAAGGGATGGAGGGACAGGACAAGAAATGGCTTTAAAGTGACAGAGAGCAGGTTTATATCAGATATTGGGAAGGAATTCCTCCCTGGGAGGGTGGGCAGGCCCTGGCACAGGGTGCCCAGAGAAGCTGGGGCTGCCCCTGGATCCCTGGCAGTGCCCAAGGCCAGGCTGGACATTGGGGCTTGGAGCAGCCTGGGACAGTGGAAGGTGTCCCTGCCCATGGCAGGGAGTGGCACTGGATGGGCTTTAAGATCCTTTCCAACCCAACCCATTGTATGATTCAATTTCTCCATAAACCAGGGACTTACAAAGCCCACTCAGGACATCAAAGCCTATCTCAGCCATTATTTCCTCCCTGAATCCCTTGGGAAGGTTCTGTTACCAGTTTTGTAAACTTCTGTCCTCGATGCCCTACTGATGGCAGGATGTCCCAAGTGCTTTTCTGCCATCCCACAAGATGGTAAAACACACCTGAATTCAATGTTCAGAAGAAAGTTATTACAGACTGGAAAGGCACAATGAGTCACAAACACAAAGCCACCCTTAAAGGGTGAAGTGGGAAATATTCCACAAATGCCTGAATCCACCAGGCTGACACAGGAGGAGTGAAATGGGCTTTGATGGAAAACACAAGTGGAAAAAAGCAAAAGCCACGTGGAAGGGAACAACTCACCAACTATTTACTCTTGCCTCCCCAGGTGGCCAAGGCTCAGAAGAGGTAAAAGACTCAGCTTAGAGGTTAGGCCTGGCTTATAAGTGCCAACCTGCTGCTTGGAAAAATCTCATTTTCCTCCCTGGTCTCCCAGCAGAGGAAAAATCTCCAAGGCCCAAGAACACCTCTTTAATTTTGTTAAAAGCACACATACATAAAAACGAAGCCTCATTCCTGTCCATCTCTCCTGCCCAGACTTGCCCAGTTCTTCATGCAAATTGTTCCCATTTCTCTTATCAGTGCCCTTATATCCCCAGGTCAATACCACTTTTCCTACCTCCCTCACTTGCCCCCACCAACAAACTGGACCAGTGGCCTTGACCCCATTTTCTTTACACCTGCACCCAACCACTGGAGTATTTCCTTCTCCCCTGCAGCTTTCCCTTCCCAGGTAGGGAATATTAAATATATCTATTAGATCTATTAGGATTTATGCTGTAGGCAGCCAGGCAGGCTGGGGCACACTGAGTTCACGCCACCCTTGTGCAGGGTGTCCTTCCAAAACAAACAAAGACCTGAGCAAGTCCTGTCTTTCCCATCCCACTTATTTGTCCTGAAACAGAAAGAAAAAGGAGAAAAGGGCAAGGCTTTTCTCCTGCACGCACAGAAGCCACAAAAAGGTGCTGCAAAACAACCACATCTGGCCTTTAAGGGTAATTATTTGCCTTGGGAGCTTTGGTTTCAGCTGGGAGAGAGGTTTAAGTCTATTATTTTAAGGAGTCCTAACAGCATTAGAGGACTTACTGTCAGTGATTTGTACAGTAAATCCAATTACTGCTTTTCACTTCTGTTCAGTGTAAACCATTACTATCAGAACATTCTGGTTTTTTGAATGCACTTAAAGGAGAAATAAGAGCTGGCAGTGCCCAAGGCCAGGTTGGACAGAGCTTGGAGCAGCCTGGGACAGTGGAAGGTGTCCCTGCCCAGGGAACAAGATGAGCTTTAGGGTCCTTTCCAACCCAGACCACTCTGGGGTTCTGTAACATTTTTGCAGAAAGGATTTTCTTTTTCAAGCTGCTCTACATAAATCTTCATACCTGTGACTTCAAGGTTTGCCTTCATACTTAATGGGAGTACTTTGTTTTATAAATTTACAACTTATTTCTAAAGTACCTGCTACTTTTAGGCCCACAATGCCCCTGTCTTTTCCTAGAGGTCACACTCTCAGTATTAAAAAGCTGCCTGGACAGAAGTTTGGAAGCAGGCTGGGGAATTGTCAGCAGAACTAAAAATAGTGGAATGTAACTTCCAATTAAACTTCCCAAGCATTTGGGTCTGATGACGCCTTTTGAAGAATTTTTTGCCAAAGGGGAGGACAGGCCAGCAGGGACAGGATTCAAACATTTCTTGTGTCAAACACACTTGCAGGAGTGCTGTTGCCACCAGCTCCAGGTCGAAATCACTTCTTTGCAATTATTTTTGGGCACGGATTTTAGGAGCCAATGTTGAGCAGAGAAGTGGGGAATGAGGGCATTTCCTGAGCTTTCCTGTGTGCAGGTGCAGGACCCTGTTCCTGTGCTGTGGTTATTCAGGCTGGCTTACCCTACAGAACAAGGCTGGAATTGCACACCCACTGTTTATACTTTTGTTATCCAGAGGCATTGGAGAAACACCTGAGTCTGGAGGAGTTGTGACCACAGCTTTACAAAAGTCATCGGGCTCACAGCTCAACATTTATGGAGCAGCACAGTGTCAATATTTGATCCATATCCCAACATCAGCCTTACACAAACACAGCTCATATCAAACTATCCTAAATCAAAGGAGTACTTATGGCACAGATTTGTCTTGAAGCCACAGGCACACAAAACTTTTGTAATTAATTCTATTTTCTTTGGCAGCAGCACGATCCAACCGCCTTTGGGCACAACTGCTGCTTCTCCATGGCAAAAACAAACCCAAAATGCCTCAGCCACAACAAGGAAAAAGGGGCAGCTCAAGAGTCTGGAGAGTCCCAAGCCTGAGGAAAAGGGGTGCAGAAACATCATTTGTAAAAAAGAAAATTTTTTTCACCTAATATCAGTTTTGGAATTAGGACCAAGTGGTTTTCATATCTCTAAACACAAATACACACAGGCTGTTTGCTCCACTATAAATTCCTTTTCAGCCTAGCAGCAGCTCTCTAGCAGGGTGTGAGTCAGGCTGCTGAAGCAGAGGATTGTTTTTGGAAAGCATTAATACTTCAATTGAATTGTTCCTAATTACAGAGCACAGAGGCATTGCAGTATGCAGATTTATTCTGGGGGAAAGGGAGAATAGTGATGTTTAGAGAGCTATAATGAGCTGCAGTGGTGTTTAACAATCTCTCTTTGTACACACACAAAACCCTCCCCAATAGCTGGTACACATCCCTCTAAATCTGTAATTTACTTGGGAAAATTCAAAGTTTTTTGGCAACATCCCATTTCTTCCCCAATTTCCTGCAGTTCCTGCAGTGGGAATGTCACCACCCAGAGCATCCACACACCTGGGCCGGGGTGTCTCCACCAAGCACAGCAAACACATCACTCAGGAGGTGCTCTCAACATCACCATTTTCATGTTTTTCCAAGGCTGGGCTCTGGTCCTGCTCCTCCTGACACCAAGGATATTTTTATTGGCTTCACTGCCATGTTAAAGGAGAGCTGCTGATCCCCAGCAGGGCTTGGCACAGCCAGAAATTTACCATAAATCCCTTGCTGGACATCCTGGAAAACTTGGTGTAGCACTTCTAGGGAAAGCTGGGGGATCAGGCCCCGCTTAGGGGTTTTCTGGTAGTAAATAAAGAACACAAAAGGGTGACATCCACTCAAGTGTCATTTTTCCTGAGCTGGAAGTGCTTTTCCCTAATCCCACCTGGCAAGCTGAGGCAAACCCACTGCTGCTGTGATTGTGGAGAAGGAAACAATTATGTTCTCCTGCTCTTGGGGCTGCTCCACTCTGGCTCTCAAGAGCCTTTCAAGGAAACATGAGCACAAATCACATCTTCTCTCTTGATCACTTCTCCTCTTCTGAGCAAAATCTGTGGCAGAGAGAGGAAGACAGGGAAGGAAAGCATCACAGCTGCCCTTCCTGCACACCCTCAAAAAATGATGCTGAAATTCCAGCCCCCCTGGCATCAGAATGGCTTTCCATGTCCATATGTGCTGTCATGCTTCCCTCACGCCTGTGGGTCAATCCACAGTTGGTTTCTATCCCAAAATGGGGGTTTCCATCCCAAACTGCCCTATTTCCATGCCATGGCCACATGCATCTCATCCCCCCTTGCTCACAGCTCATCAGAGTCCCATTACCTGCACTCAGGTAGCACATTTTCCCCAGAGAGACTTTTTCATTGTTCTTTTTGGTGCTGGGCCTGTGAAAGTGTGTGACAGTTGATTTTATGGGGCTGGTTTGCTCGTCCCACTGTCACAATTCCAGGGCAGAGGCATTTAGTTGGTCACTGAGTGATGTCAGCTGGTTTTCCTGCACAGTCTGAAGTGCTCAGTGGCAAACTGGGGCCTTCAGTCTGAAATCCAATGTCCCAGAGATCAAATCCCAGCAGTCCCTCAGGACAGGATAGGATGGCATGCTAAAGACAGCAAAATCCCTTTGATAGGGAAAAAATCCATTGTTACACCTGCCTATCACTCTGCCCTGGAGATCAGGAGAAGCAGCAGATCCCAAACTGTGCTCAGTGAGAGGTGCTTATAACTGGTTGGGAAAGGCTTGTTTGGGGATTTTATCTTCTTTGAATGTGCTCCAAGACCTGCATTCGAACCCCTAAATGGCTTAGAAAGGTGGAAAGCAGAGGGCAGACGTTTCCTTGGGAGCAATCCCAATGTTTGGGCTGGGAAATGGGAGCAGCACCCAGGTGAGAGAGCGGGTGCAGGGAGCAAGGAGAGAGATGCTGCTCTCCGTGAGGGATCCAGGCCCTGTCCCTCCCCCCCCTCAGGGATCCCTCACGCTTTTAAAGCTGAGCAAACACAGGGGATGGCACTTTTCCAAACCTGAAGCGTCAGCAACACCTAATTATAAATGCTTCATTTAACAGGGCTGCAAACGAAGCCCGGGACTGCATCAGTGTGGTGGGGGTCAGCTCTGGGATGGCAAACCATGCCCCAGCCTGGTCGTGCTCCAGCTCTGTGGTCAGAGGTCAGAAACAGCCACAGGAGGATGCAATTCCAGGGATGGATCCCGATGCTGGCATCCTAAACTTGCACATCCTATGAGAAAAAATGTGGTTTAGTGGTGAGCACGGTGGTGGTGCTGGTTTGACTTGATGATCAGAAAGGTCTTTTCCAAACTTAATGATTCCATAATTCCATTAAATCACTCTGCGGTGCCCATTTCATTCCTGTGAGGGTCCAGAAGGATTTTGCAAAGAGCCAAACATTCAATTCAGCTGTTGCATCACCAGATGTGGCACAAGGACCACAGACTGGGGATGCTCACAGGTTGCCCCACCTTTGCAGAGCTCCGTGGCTGCTGGATTTATTCACAGCCTTTTCTGGGTGCAACAAACCCTCCCCAAAGCCTGCACTGGCTTCCCTGGCTCTGAGTCTTTGCTTGGACAAAGTTTTTGTAGCGATTTCCTCAAACCCACAGCTTTGCTTACGCCACCAAGAGGAATTTCTCCACCAGGAGGGATTTCTCACTCCTGCCATCAAACCCAAAAAGTCCTGTAAAGCCCAGGAACGTCCCGAGCCTGTGTCTCTTCTGCCAGCATCCCTGGGATGGATCAGGTGGGAAAGGGCTCGGCGTGGAGCAAACCGGTGTCAGAATGGTCCCAGCCCTTAAAGTGGAACCTGCCTTTGGTGGCTGCATTTATTTGGGGAGAGCTGGGCCTGGTGGGTGCTGTCTGAGGCAGCTATCTGGTCAAAGGCCTGCGGGGAGCCGGCAGATAGGGCGGGTTAACGTTTAACCCGCGGGACTGTAAAGCAGCCCGGGGCTGCTGAACCTTTGGAGTTTGATATGATGATTAGGGAATAACCGCAGTGACACGTCGCAAACTCCCCACAAGCTACGAGACCTCCTTCCCGGGGAGCCACCTCCCAAATTGCTCAGGTAGGGGGCTGCTGGTCGTGCGGAGGTTTGGGGCTGTGGGAGGGGGTGTGCGAGTCAGTGGTGGGGTTGGGAAGGAGCAGCTCCAGCGGGAGCCTCCCAGCCCGGCAGTGCCCCAGCATCAGACACACACCCCGGAGCTGCCCCGCACCTGCAGGGCTGCACTGGGGGCTGGGACCCCCTGGCTGGCCCCACACCGCTGGCACCGAGTTTGGGATGAGCAGGGTGGGCACAGGAGGGCTCCTCAGGGGTCTCAGTGCGGTTTCTACCTGGCAAAGCCATGGGAAGAGGGGGTTTTCTGCTTTTCCTCGCCGCCTGAAAAGCGAGGCCAGGCGAGGCGGAGGGGGAGGAGGGATTTTCCCTGCCATAATTCGCTCTGGATTTGTTAAAGCGCAACTTTCTGGGGCTTAATCATTAGAGATCTTTCCAGCCGACTCGGTGTCCCTCCTTCTCCTTGCCAGAGATCAGCGTCCCTGGCGAAGGCAATCGCTGCTCCTAAAAACCCCTCAGCTTCCCCTAATCCCTTCCAACCAGCAGGAATAGCTTCTGCCCAGCACAGAATGCTCTTTGCCTCGGTGGAACAGGAGTTTTGGGTGGGAGCAGGCAGGGGAGGGAGGATGGTTTCAAAGTGTCCCGCACATGGGGATGCAAATGAAACACTAGGGAAGGAGGCTGGGCTCAGCATCACAGAGGGGCTTTTGGGGGACATTTTGTGTGCATTTGGCAACAGAGCTGCAAAAGCTGTGCCTGAGAGGAAAGGGATTCCAAAGGGAGAAGCTGATTCCCAAGGAAAAGGAAAAATTTTGCCGGATTTGGCATGAAATGTTTTCTCCAGGCTCTCGTGCTGCAGCACGTTCACGCTGCTCCAAAATGACCCCATTTTCCTGCAAATGTCTGCGAGTTCCCACTTTGTGTGGAGCCACCTGAGCTGGAAAACAACCCCCCAGCCCGGGGTAAGCCAAGGGACGAAAGCCTCGTGCTGCGTTGCTCAATCGGACTCCGTCCCTCAGTGTGTCACCCCAGCAAGGAGCTGGGGCAGCTCCCAAAGCTTCCAGGTTTGGGGAAGAAAATGAAGCGTGCTTGGTGTTTATGGATGTACAGAAAGGAATATATATTGCTTGGAGCCTGGAGGGAGGGAAAAAAATCCCCAAAGCATTGATAACGTAGAGGAAAATAGTTTCTCTATTGTCCTATTTGGGTTATTAGGGGAAAGAGGGAATACCATCAATCTTTCCAGAGGTTGTGATTCTTCAGGAGGAGTGGTTGCACTGAGGGGGTACCAAACAAAATGGCCTTAATGAGATGTGTCCAAGTGGCTCAGCACAGTCAGGTGTGTATTGATCCTGTGGGACAAACATGGGTTCGTTATCTCCTCCATGGAACCGGGAACCGCTTTCCCCGACAAGGCTGCACAGGGCCAGGCTCTGCCCTCAAATATCCCCTCAGCAAAAATCCTGGCATGGCAGACATCCCTTGGCTGAGGAAAGAGATTCCTCCTTTTCCAAATAACCCAAAAGTGAAGCAAAATTTTCCATAATTTTGGGGGTAAAAGCTTCTGGTTTCATCCTGCTCCTGGATGGATGGAGCAAAGCCAGAGGATGTGCTGTGGTAGATGTGAGGGAGCCACGTGTAGAAGGAGTCATGGAGAGGTGAACTGGTATCATAATGGGTTTGTTTCTTGTTGATGGGGGGCTTTCAAGGCATAAAAGGACCTTTTCTTGCCTTGGCACTTCAGAATTTCAGCAGAAACCTAAAATAAATGAGAGTGGAGAGAGGAAAACCAGACCCAGTGATACTCTGATTTAAGGTGAAAGCAGAACATTCCTTTTCTTGATCCTGTCACCATGATAAGTTGGTGGTGTTGTCAAAATTTCGTCACAAATGAGGATGAAATAGGAAATACGGATAATTTTTACTTCCAAAAGTGTTAATTTCTATTTAAACTTCTGAATAAAATGCAACCCCCCATTTTTTTTCCTTTTCTTTTTCACATGGTGGCCCTTGTTAATGATAATCCATTTTCAGGGCAAATCCCTGAAATTGGTTGAATTCCAGAACTATAATTTCTCTTAAGTGTGGCTGGGTTGATTCTTTTTTAAAGCAGTGCTGAAAACACTGCCTGAATTTGCTGCAGTCATTCACATTTTGCATCAGCAGCCACAGAAGGCGGGTTTTCCCCTGTGAGGGTGGATTTGCTAATTGATCCCCTGGCTCGGGGAACAAAGAAGGAGAGAAAGTGTTTCTTCTGGGTGACAGGAATTCTCCTCCCTTAAGGTAAAAAAATATCCCAGCACACTGGCACTGCTGCAAGGACTGGGGCTGGTGCCTACAATGAGGGGGAAGGGCTGGAATCTCACCAGTTTCAGAAATAAAACATCCCCCCATGATTTGTATCCTGGAAATCGGCTGGATGCGCTGATGGACAGGAGGATGTGGCACCTGGGGACGTGGTTTGGTGCTGGGTTAATGGTTGGACTCGATGATCTGGGAGGGCTTTTGCAACCTAAATGAATCTGTGATTCTGTGAGATGGACACTTGGGTGGCAGGGGAGGAAAAAAGCCCTGTCCAAAGAAGTGTTTAGATGTCCTTGGCTCAAGGGAGGCAGGAGGGAAGGAGGGAGAGAAGAGGTGCTTGGAAAATCCCAGGGTGGAAAGCCTGTTTTCCTGGGCTTGGGATTTGTTGCGTTGGGATTTATACCTCAAAGAAGAGAGGGGTTTGCTGTTTCCATCCCGGAGAAACCCCACTGAAGGGGGAAAACCTCTTTAGCTTACAAATTACCTGCGAATGACGTGGGGCTGGTAATTAGTAGGTGTGGATTGACTGCTCAGAGAGAGGCTCTGAGCCATACCCAGGTGGTGCATGGGGCTGTCCACGCGTGTGTCCAGCCCTGAGCGTGCAGAGCTGGCCAGTCCTGGCCTCCTTTGGGGTCACGAGTGGGGACTTGCAGATTCCTTTGGGATCAGGAGTGGGGACTTGCAGATTCCTTTGGCATCAGGAGTGGGGACTTGCAGATTCCTTTGGCATCAGGAGTGGGGGCTTGCAGGGGCTGGAGCTACCGCGGGCTGGTGGTCTCCAGCTGGAGCCCACTTCCAGCAGTGCCAGCTCCACAGCTCCAGGTGAGTGGGGACATCCCTGAGGATGGGCATCCTGCACCTCTTCCATGGAGAAAGCTGTTTCCTCTAAGGGCAGGAATGTGTGGAAGCACCGGGCACAGATTAAAGCCAGATCCTCATTCACAATCCCCACCAGACCCCGAGTTTTGCATCAGGCTGTGGTTAATACTTCATTGCAACCTTGAATGCTCTTGCTCCCTAGCCCCAAGTGATAGCTTCGGCATATCCTGGAGTGCACCAGTGTCTAGACATGCTGGTCCAGAGCCTGAAATCTGTGCAGGATGCCTTACGAGAAGAGCCCAGAAGAGCTCGGCTGTCTCATCTAATAAGGCAGAAGGCAGAGAGGGATATCGCTGCTGCTGGAAAGGCATCAGCCAGGGAGATGCTCTGCTCCCAATCCACCGCCAGCCCCGGGGCTTGTGCTCACTGCTCAGCGTGAAACCATCCCCGGCAGGGAAGGAGTGAGACCTTCCTGGAAATCCCTCCTCCCTGCAGGAGAGGATGTGTGGCCTTAAAGGATCCACCTGCAAATGCATCCAGAGCAGCAGCCCTGCAGGCATCCAGCCTGGCAGCACTCGAGTCCAGCTCTGGGGGTTAAGAGAGACCCAGTCACCCACCGAGAGCTGCAGTTTGATCCCTCAGTTAATTCCCTGATGAAACCAGGATGCTCCAAAAGCGGGATATAAGGGGCCAGATTTGCAATGAGACAGAGCTTTCCCCCATAGGGTGGATATGGGGTGTCTCTGCCTGGGCACGGGAGGGTGCAAAACCAATCTGGATTTTAACTGAGTTGGTTTTTCGTTTTTTCTGAACGCTCACTTTCCCTCTGTGAAGCAGCCTGGGAAAGGCTCCAAGTGGTTTTTGCACAGCAGTGTGCTAACCCGGCCCCGTGCCTGCAGAACGCCAGCTCCGGAGGAGGCAGCAGGCACAGACACCACAAACATCGACAGCGTTTTGTTGCTGCCCCCAGAAGGGCCAAACAAACCAATAACTGGGCTCCAGCTGCTGCAGAAAACACTCATTTGGGAATTAGAGACAGGAGAGAGCTGTTGCATTGGATAATCCGTGTCCCAGCCCCTGCATGCTGGTAGTAATNAAATAAAATAAAATAAAATCAGAAGAGCCTTGCCAACCTCTGCATTGAATAGCTCCAAAATCTGGCATTACAGAGGTGCCTCTGTTTCCAAGTGTTTTAGTCACAGCCTCTGGATCTCGGTGTGGCAGAGCCCGAGTGACACAAGGCTGAGATCCCCCAAACATCTGGGCTCGTGCCCCATTTTTGGTGCTGGCAATAATCCATTTTGAATTGAAAGCAGCTGTTTGAGACTTCCAGGGCACAAAGGCACAGGAGCACAGGGCAGGTAATGTCCAAAGGCAAAGTGGGCTGCCCCGAGCCTTGGGCTCCTCCCTCAGAGAGCAGCTGATAAAAAGGGGCTGGTGTTAAAAGCTGGGTACTGGAGAAGGCTTTTTTTTGTTATTTCCACAGAATTATGACACGCTCAGAAAGTCAGGTGTAACCAGAGAGATTGCACTTCTATGCCTGAATTTCTTTACATGCACCAAGGGACTGATGTGCAGGGGATTGTTTAGGGTCTCCTCCCCAAAATCTGGCTGTGGGTCAGGGTGCAGGCACTGCAATCCACCTTCCTTCCACCTTCCTGCTGCTCTGGATTCCCTTCTGCCCAGCATCCCCACCACCATCCTATCCCCCTCACCCCCAACTCACCCCTCCCAGCCCCTTTTGGCCCTGTTTGCTCTCCAGTCAAGCCTGGGAGGTACCACCTTCCCTTGCCTCCACCCTTCTACAATAAAATGCAATTTTAGGCAAGAACAACCATGCTGGATGACACAATTTGGCATTTTCTTGCATGAAGTCTTTGGTCCCACTGGCCTCCAGCTCTGGGTGCAAGGACCTGAGGAGGTCCTTGGAGGTCCTTGGAGGTCCTTAGTTCCTGAGGAGGGAACTGGGTTTGCCTTGGCTGCCATTCAGCATCAGCCTCGCACCTACAGACCCTGCTTTTATGCCTGGAGCACATAAATGGATTTTGGATAAGCTCAAAGCTCAGCATTCAGGAAAAGCAGGGAATCACCAGCAGTAAATCCATGTTATGAATGTCTCTTTCCCAATGTGTAGCCCAAGTCAGGTTCAGATTTCAGTTTTGTGATGTTTTCAACCCAAATCAAACCAAAAAATCTTGAATCAGTCATGAGCTAAAACTGCAGCTCTGAATCCAAATGTCAAAGGTTGTTCCAGCCCTGAGCTGAGCTAAGATGTAAAGTTCTCCCATGTTCTTTATTTTCAACAATAAAAAGAGGCCAAATTTGGAGCTAGGTCCTGTTTCTTACAGAGTGCTGGGCATGACTGGTACAAGGTTCCCTTCCCAGTGTCAGCATCACACGAGACCTGAAGGATTCATTGTTGTGTACTCAGGGCAGGATTAGGCACTTACATATTTTTTCCTCCTAAGTCACCACCAAAAGGCTACAAATTCCCTCTGCATCTCCTCAGGAAGTGACTATGGGTTTAAGTGCTATTTATTTCCATTCAGCAAGGGGGATATTTCTGCTTTTTCCATGGTCTCTGCTGTTCTGTTTTGGTTTTTTCTCCAAAAGAACTGATTTAGGAAGCGCGACCCTGTAAACTTTCTCAGGGGGGTGGACTTTCTCCTCCCAGCCGTATTAATTGATTTAATTTATCTCAAATTTGATTGCAGTGAGCACCCCTAATTAACCTGATTTTTTGCTGATAATCACTCCCAATGGAATCAAATCACAAATCCGGGGATGGATTGACCGGCACACAGAAAGAAGCCGCCCTGCGTGCGTTAATTCAGCGAACGGGATATAATTTGATCCAGGTAGGAATTCACAGTCCCATCCTTTTGTGCAGTGTCCAGCTTCATCCTGAAGCTTCACTGGGGGGCGTGAGCAGCGAATCCATGCTCCTGAATCACTCCTTGCTCCTTTCTTTTCCCACTGTTTCTCTCTCTGTCCATCACTAAGTTGTCTTTCAAAGAACAGGATCTTATTCCTCCAGGAATTCCTTGCTTGATGGCAAATTATGATAAAGGTGGGGGAAGAACAACCCTGAGCGCTGCTAAATGTTGGCAAAGGTTGGGATTGGTGTCTCAAAGCCAAAGAAAACCCACTGAG
The DNA here is from genome assembly GCA_013400955.1 of Drymodes brunneopygia. Classification (NCBI taxonomy): domain Eukaryota; kingdom Metazoa; phylum Chordata; class Aves; order Passeriformes; family Petroicidae; genus Drymodes; species Drymodes brunneopygia. The sequence continues at coordinate 5,003 of VZTZ01006811.1, read as the reverse complement.
CAAAGTTCCAGAAGAGGGATGAAGTGGGAAGTCCAGCACATCATCTTTTGGGCAGATCCTTGCACAGGTGCCTCACCTGCCCCAAGGTTTGCTCCCAGTTTAGGCTCCAAGGTCTCCAAGATCCAAACCTCCTGTAGTTAGGGCAGGTGGAGCCTAGGCCTGACCTTCAAACCCATCTGAGGAAGCCTTTCTTGGCTAGGATGACCAAAGCAAGCTCAGCCTTGGAAGGCCCTGGGCACTGCCATGACCAGCCTGGCATCCTGGAAGAAGGAACTGGAAACTCTGGATTTTAGGCAGGTGCAGGCCATGAACTTTGCCTTGCTTTGCATAGCACTAGAGGGCACAACAGCCCCAAGCACAGCCTGAGATTCCTGGGAAAAAGCACATTCCAGGAGCAGGCCAGCAGCTGTGTCTGGTGCCCTTGAGGAGCCTTTCTGCTGTAGCTGAGCCATAAGATAAGGGACTTCTGTATGTCAGATGTACTGTGGCTTTCTTGGGATCACAGGGCTTGGGAGGTTCCATAAAGCCCATCTCATTCCAGCCCCATGCCATGGGCAGGGACACCTTCCACTGGCCCAGGTCAATCCAAGCCCTGCCCAGCCTGGCCTTGGAGTTATCCTGGTGGTGTTTTTCCTGCTGTCACATCTGGCTACAGCTCATTCCTAAACCACAGATCTCAGCCCCCAATCCCCCACACACTTCAACATTCTTGCTCTTTTCTTTCTCTTCTTCTTTCACTTCTCTCTCTTCTTCTTTCCTTTTCCATTCCAACCTTGCTATTTTATCTTTTTCTCTTCCCCACTCCCCATCTAATTTCCCTGTACCTTAGGGATTTTTCTTCCAAACTGTCTGTGGGTGCAGCCAAACATCTTCTCCGTCTGAGCACACCAGGGTCACATCTTTGGGAAGTGGCTGATGTCCACTTTCCCTCCAGGCACCTTGTCCAGAAGGTTTTGTTGAGGTGCTGCCTTCAAGTCACAAATGAAACCACTGCAAATTGAGGGAAGGGTTTATTTCTTGCTGTGCCCCCTCACACACCAGCTCAGACATAAATTCAGGTGTCCCCAGGACTCCATCACTCCTGAAAACATTTGAAAAACAGGAATGAGCATGGATAGTTCAGGGCCTGTTCTAGGCTTGAGAAAACTAAAAGGGTTTGTGGTATATTCCTATTTTCCTGTAAGGATCCCTGTTTGTTTACATTTGTCTTAAATCAGCTGTACAAGGCATTTGCTTGCCTGGAATAATCCCAGAACAGGAAGTGTCTAAAGAAATGGTCAGGGAGCCAAAAATGGAAAAATTTCTGGAGCCCCAGCTCCTCTGGGAGCAGGGAATCACTGTAGGGAGAGGGAATGAGAGATGGGAGAGGGANGGAAGGAAGGAAGGAAGGAAGGAAGGAAGGAAGGAAGGAAGGAACTGGGTGGCCAGGTGTCATCCTCAGATGGGATGAAAATCAAGACATGTTACAAATTTTGCAAGTGCTCCATTATCCAGCCACAGCTAACACAGAGCCCATGGAGATTCCCCTCCCAGAGCCAGGAGGATTTCCATTTTCCAGGGATTTACCTGACTGGACTTCAGAAGTATCCCAGCCTTGGGACACTGCATTATTCCTGATGAATCTGTGACGAGCTGAGGGGAAGGAGGGTGTCTGCCTCAAGGGTCATTCCCAGAGAAGGATTTGGTTTGGTCCATGTTTAAAAATCGACAGCTGAACCTTTCTTTTCTTTTTCTCCATGGCAGGAAAATGGGCAGAGGAAGTATGGGGGGCCACCACCAGGCTGGGATGGGCCTCCACCAGAGAGGGGCTGTGAGATCTTCATCGGGAAACTGCCCCGAGACCTGTTTGAGGATGAACTTATCCCCCTCTGTGAAAAGGTGAGGCTTGACGGCAGTTGATCATTCGTGATGGTCAGAGTTGCATTTTGGGGCTTAACTGAGCTGATTCCAAGGCCAGGTCGGGCAGGGCTTGGAGCAACCTGGTCAATGGAAGGTGTCCTTGCCCATGGAACTGCAACTGGGTGGATTTTAAGATCCCAGTCTTCTTTAACCACTCCCACCCTGCTGACAAATCCCTCTCACGTGGCAGATTGGCAAAATCTATGAGATGAGGATGATGATGGACTTCAATGGCAACAACAGGGGCTACGCCTTTGTGACCTTCTCCAACAAACAGGAGGCCAAGAATGCAATAAAGACACTCAATAATTATGAAATCAGGTAAGCGTGGCAATCACCTTCACAGCAACTTTAAATCACATATATCAGTCTACTTTGGCATAAAAGAGATATTTTTCCTGGCAGCCCAGAGCAAGGTTATTTAGATCCCTGTGTTTTGAGAGGAAATCTCCTCCTGTCTCCCTGTGCAGTCACTGCTCATTAAAGTCAACATCTTTTGCAGGAAATTTCTTCCTCACAAAAAAAAACCCCAACAAAAAAATCTATCAGAACATTGGAAAAAAATATTCTGCTTTGGATCAAATTAACTTTCCCCTAACCAGCTCTGTTTATTATGTTCCCCTCAGGTTGTTTGTTGTTGATTTATTCTATTCACAGTCTCCCTTGTGACAGATTGTGCAGATATGTTCTGAGAGATGGAGCAATTGCAAAAAATGGTGAAATAGGATGGAAACCAATTGGCAAAACTGACATTTTCTAATAGAAAGGAACAGAAAAAGTCCTCATGTTTGTGACTAGAAATTGGGAACAAAACACCCAGAAATCAACAACAGATGGGCCCATCAATATGTGTTGGTTGGATTTCAACCACACTAAATGTTTTTTTTCGCCAGTTCAAAGTGGGATGAGTTGATGCCTTGGCTTAAAAACCTTTTGTGATAAACCATTCTGGTAATTGTATGGCTTTTTTAATTAAAAAAAAATGGGTTGTGAACTGCCTTGAGCAGATCAAGGCACACGGAGGGCTTGGAGATATCATTCGTAGCAGAGGTTGGAAGGTCTTGGGGATCAGGCTTCATCCACCTCCACCTCCTCCACCTCCTTCCCTGGTTCCAAAGACTCCTCTAAAGAAGTTTTGCACTTCTCCAGACCTTTAAGAGATGTTTTGACCCTGAAGAGGTGAACAAAGGAAGTTTTTACTTTGGGGTCTGCACAACAGTTGCCATCGGTGAGTCACCAAATGATGCCTCTCCATGACAAGGGATTTTCTTTCCCCAAAACCTCAGTCATGAGGTGAGTGGGAAACCACAAGCCACTGGTGAAAACAACAAATCCTGCCTTGTACTGGTGACAACACCAGGACCTGGGGTGGGGGGTGCAGTTGCCTGGTGGCAGAAAAAGGGAGAATCCCAAAAAGGAAAAGCAAAATTTGGCTTTGGCTTCTCCATCAAATCCTTCATTTCAGCTGTGCTGCCTGACTTTGATGTTGATGTCAGATTTAGCAGAGTGGCAGCTTTTGCCCTGAGCAAGGCCACTGGAATATCCCAAAGAAGAGCTGACACTGAAGCCTTGTGTTTGCCTTGTGTTTTGGGACAGAAGAGGGGCTTTGCTTTCCCCTTCCCCTCTCACGGCTCCTGACAGAGCAGCTCTGTGGTTTCAGGAACGGGAGGCTCCTGGGGGTGTGTGCCAGCGTGGACAACTGCCGCCTGTTCGTGGGGGGCATCCCCAAAACCAAGAAGAGGGAGGAGATCCTGGCGGAGATGAAGAAGGTCACGGACGGCGTCGTGGACGTCATCGTCTACCCCAGCGCGGCCGACAAAACCAAAAACAGGGGCTTTGCTTTCGTGGAGTACGAGAGCCACCGGGCAGCAGCCATGGCCAGGAGGAAGCTGCTCCCAGGTTAGCAGCCATGGGGAGGGGTGGCTCCCACTCAGGGGTCACCTTGTGCTGTGGGACAACATCTCCAGGGGACTCAGGAGCCCAAGGAAGTGAACGTGGCTGGGGTTTCCACCCTCAGAGAGAGCAGTTTCCTGCTAGGGACACCCAGAGCCAGGAGGTCCCCCAACATGCCAAGGTATGGGATTCGTACTGATGATCCATGGTCATCCTTCAGGAGTTTGGGTGTATTAAAAATCCAACCAGGTGCATTTAGCTGCGTGGGATGTGCTTTGTCCTGTACTTGTCTTGGGTTAAACATAAAATGCAGCCTCAGTTATTGCCTCTCGGGGAGAATCACTCAGGAAAGCATCCGAGAGCAGATTTGGGCCGGAGCACGGACTGAAAATTGATATTTTGGCAAAAAAAAACTTGGAATGAGGAATTGCTTTAGAGTAAATCTATGAAATTCAACACTGGAAGACAGCCAAAGATCATTGTGAAGGAGAGAGAGGTTTAGCAGGTGTTAGGTGAAGAAGTCACTTAACTTGAAGTGCATTTGCAGGGATTTCACCAATTTTCTCTTGCTTTCTTATGCTCCTGCTGTGCTTTGTTGAACACAGTTCACTGGCTGGTTAAAGCATCCACCAAACCTTGGGATTTGAGATTTGTTCATAACCACCAGCCTTCTTTCACCTGTTTTATACAGCAGCCCATGAAATACCCTGCGTCACTTGAATTCTTTTTTTTTTCTTATTGTGTACAAAATGAGCATGATTTTGAGCATTGAATTTGCTTTGCTGTTGGGAGATATCTCAAACTGACAATTTTCCCTTTTGTTCTGCATTTTCTGCTTTGGTTTAAGCATCTCCCTGATGTTGGGAGCACATTCTGTGCTTCAGCACGACTTTCCCATGGTTTTGATGTGGAAAACAAAGACAGGAGCAGGCAGAGCACTTGAAATCCTGAGCAAAGACAGCGAGACAGATGGAAGGAACTCAGAGCCCTGAGCAGACATGGGCAATGCATGAGGGATTTCCAATTTAGGGACATCTCAGTAAACAATTTAGGGAATTCCAAAGGCCTGAGCAGGAGCCAGAGTCTTCTGATGTCTCAAGCATACGGCAGGAACTGTGTTGTCCAAGCAGAGATCTGGCAAAGAGTGTTTTGCAGGATTTTCTTTGTCCCCTCAGCGGCAAATGAGTGGTTTAGGTCACTTAAAGGATCAC
>VZTZ01006798.1:77965-171697 GCA_013400955.1 Drymodes brunneopygia | reverse complement strand
GCCGCCGCCAGCAGTGACCGCGGGGGAGCCGCGCTCCCGGCCCTGACAGAGCCCCGCTGCCCCGGCGGATCGCGGGCCCGCGGCTTTCCGTCGCCGGGAAAAGCTGCTGCTCCGTGCGCCCCGCACCCGCCTGGTTTTACAGCTCCCTGTGCTTCTGCCTGCTTTCTGTGGCTGCTCTTTGTGCTTATCCCGGCAACGCCAAGCAGGATGGGTTAGAGTCACAGAAATTCAGGATGGCTGGTGTTGGCAGGGAGCTTAAAGCCCATCCAGTTCCACCCCCTGCCATGGGCAGGGACACCTTCCACTGTCCCAGGTTGCTCCAAGCCCTGTCCATCCTGGCCTTGGACACTTCCAGGGATCCAGGGGCAGCCACAGCTTCTCTGGGCAAACTGTGTCAGGACCTCACTTTGTTCTCACAGAGAGCAATTTCTTGCTAATATCTGATCTGAATGTACTCTTTGTAGGTTAATGGCAATGGGAAGTGAGGAGGGTAAAGTTGGATTTAGCCTGGTCCATGTGGCACCTGCCCAAAGGCTGATTTGGGAGCAGAGAGTTCATCAGCTGCTTTCGAGGAGCAAGGCTGAGCTTTGCTGTAGCTAAAATAAACCAGTTCACAAGCTGCCCTACGGCCAGTGATGTCTGGATATGTAATATAAACATTGCTTTAGAGGTCCTGCAGTAGCAGCAGTGTGATGTGCAATTCAAACGTGGTATATTTTGAAGTTTTTATCATTTCTGTCTTTCTCTGGCTTTGCCTTTTTTTGGTTTTCTTTTTAAATCGTTCAAAAAGCAGGGCCTGCTCTAGAGTCTGTGATTTGCTTTGCAGTTGGAGTGTCCTCATAATGTGAGTCCGGGGGTGGTATCTCCCTAAAAAAACAGGGATTAGTTAATTTGTGCTTCAGTTTGTTCACTTTAGTAACAAGGGTAATTAAACTTACAGGGATATTGTGGAGGCAGGTTAAAGCATATGTTACCACGGAACTGGTTCATCATTACAGGCTGAAATAAAATAGAAGGAAAGTAGAAATACAAAAATGCCAAGTTGTTGTTTTATGAATTTTTGAGTAGAGTCTTTGAGATAGTAGGAGCACTTTAGACAAAATGCTCTTGGTAACGTATTTTAGAGGCAGGAAAAACCTCACTCTAAACTTCACTGATTGGATATTGCAGTTCTTGAGGCCAGAACAGAAATGCTTGAGGCAGAGTAACTTGGATTTTCTGTGCTAAGCTGCATGTGGAATTTGGCTCCTCTTTGTACAGAGGTGGTTGTGAAAACAAAAACATCAGGCTGTTAAGTGTGGAATATTGGCTCTGTCTGTGTATTTTGCACTTTCTATCACCATGCAGCGTATTCAGTGCATCTGAGGCTTGTGCTGTGCTAGGCAGAGGCTGATTTACTGGGATGAAATTTGTGCTGGGGTACAGCTTGGACCTTTGGCCAACAATGGGAGTTTATTCCCAGAGGCACCTGCTCGTGCTCCCTCTCTGGGCTGGGTGCTGGGGTAGGTGCGTGGATTGGAGGCAGCTCCAATCTTGGGCACATTTTGAGTTAATGCCCTTTTAAAATCCCAAGTGTGCTTGCATTGTTGGTCAACACTTTGGTTGTGTTTAAAGGGGGAAATTATTCAAGCACCTTTGGTTTCAAGATAAGTTCAGAATTAAGGGTGTTGGTCGATGCTGCAGGTTTTGTTCTTGTGACAAGAAAATCTGTAGTGACTCCAGTCTAGGTCTGTGTGTTAATAATAAGATACTTCTGCTTCAGAGCCCTGGCATCTGCCTTGGGTTGGTTTTGTTTGGGTTTTCCCCCCTTTTATGTGTTTTCTGCATGAGGAGGTTTCTGGGCTCTGAGGTTTGTGCCAGTATTTTCTCGTTCCTCACAACACACACAGAGTTCCTGACGTGTCTGTGAAGCAGCTCTTTGTTCTGCAAACAACCCCGAGTCACAGAGGCTGGCCCGGATGGCCTGGCCCAGGGACAGCACCAGCACAGCCCCCAGGCCTGGCTCACACACCGGGACACAGCCTTTGGGGGGAGCTGAGCCTCCAGGGCAGCCGTGGGGAGATGGAAGCACAGCACAGCCCCCAGGCCTGGGGCACACACCGGGACACAGCCTTTGGGGGGAGCTGAGCCTCCAGGGCAGCCCTGGGGAGATGGAAGCAGTGATGGGGGAAGGAGGGGATGTGAGCAGCCAGGCACCAAGGATTGCATTCATCCTGATTGCAGCTGGGAAAAGGCCCAAGTAAGGTGGTTTCACTCTTTTCCTAGAAATGCAATCAAAGGCACTCCTTTTGGCTTGGGTTGATTGAGCCAGGCTGTACCGTTTTCAGTTTCCATGCAGGCACCTCCCTCGTAAGTCTCAATGAAATGTGGCTGTCTGGCCCCGGGCTTGGAGGGCACAGTGTCCTCTGGGAGAGGTTTTTATACCTGTCGTGGCAGTGCCAGGGACTGAACCTTTGCAGGTGCCTTGAACGTTGCCACTTGCCCTCCCAGAGATAACCAAGTCACCTGGGTGCCAGGCCGAGCTGCCAGGCTGGCTCCAAGAGAAGATAAAGTCCAATTAACGCCGAGCTGGATTGGTTCTGCCTCTTGGCAAGGGCAGTGTGACCAGGAAGGCACGGAGGAGGCAGCATCTCCTGCCAGCTCTCAGGAGTAGGTGGGGAAGAGAGGAGTCACCCAGAGCACTCACCTGCGGGCAAAGGACAAGACACACTTGGGCAGGGGACTGGTTCCTTTTAGCAAGGAAACACTGCTGCGTTCCCTGGAGGCCTCGGGATTCTTATCTTGCTGTGCTTTCCTGTGTCTTGTGCTTGATAAGACTTTAGAAAGCTCTTATTTGCATTTCAATGCAGTTGGTAAGAGGTGGTAGATGTTTTCAGGTGAGAAGAAATCTCCTAGTGACCTACCAGGTATGAGGTACGAATGGAGCTCAGCCTTGTTCAAGCCTTACTTCACTCTTCAAGGTTTGGGAGAGCTCAGAGCATGACTTTACCTAGAGCTGTTAAACTTATTCCCTTTAAAGGGAAAATACACACTTCAGTGTTTGTATTTTGACTGCTATAGTGGGCAGTGTCTGTCACCGAGAGCTGGAAATGCTGGTTTTGGTCCTAGTTCTCTACCTGACTTAACAGTTTTTTAGGTGGATCATTCTTAATGTTTTCTCAGCTTCTTTCTATTTTCTCAGCTGGAAATGGGGATTACCCAGGCTTTGAAGATGTCTCACCTGGCAGGCAGGGATGTAAGTGTTAAGAAGATGACTTAAAACTGAGTTTCAGTTTTTCTGTTGAGATAAATTTTGATCAGATACACTGTGAATTCAGAGTAGGAATTCCTCATGTTCTCTAAAGGTTACAGCACATTGAAATGCTCCAAAAAATGGTGAGGCAGCTCTTTCCCTTCAGGCAGAACAAGTGGATTTAGAAATTCTCAGATGGATTTATCTAACTTCTGTTTGTGAATTTCAAAATGCTTTTAAAAATCTTCACTTCGGCTGCTAATGATGTATTGGGCTTAAAACTGTTTGAATGAATACAGCTTACTAGGGAAATACAGTGGTTTTAATACCCATGGAAATACTGGGGGCTTTGTATAAGTGATAGGTCATTGTTTCCCAAAAGATCTGAGCCCAAAACTGAGTGATATTTGAATCTTAGGTCAGGGCTGTTCTCTCAGCTATTTAGCAAAAGTTGTTTTATAGGTTTAAAGGAGTTATTTAGGTAAGACAGGTTTAATTATTTTTAATTATTTTTAATTCTGTAGTTTGATTTAACTCAGAAGCAGCTGTAGGAAGGAACCAACGTATTGGGGCAGCGGTGACTGTGATTTAAGTGGTACTCAGTGTTAAGAGAGGAATTTAACATTGTGTGAATCGGGGTGAGGGCAGCTGGCAGGTGTAGCAAGAAATGGAAACACACTGAAAAGTTTTTCCAGTTCACCTTCTACTTTTTTTCACCCCCCCCNCACCCCCCCCCCCCTCTAGTTTTCTGTTTCCTATTTAGGTGCTGGATGTTTGACACAGTGTGTGCCCACTGTCAGCTTTCCCACAGCTTCTTTAACGAGTAAAATCAGAGTTATCTGATAGTGTGGGGTTTGCTTTAGACATGGGATGTTTTCTGCTCTACGTTGCATTAGTTTTTCACTTGCAGTCATTTTAGAACTGCTTTAGCTAGCAGAGGTATCTCCTGGGCAAGAGCAAGTAAAAGCTGATCTGGAAGATGCTTTTTAAAGTCACCTTTGAATATTTAACCCATTTCCTTTTGGAAAGGTCTCCAGTAAAGTGAGAACCTGGAAGAGTGACAGTCTCTTTCCCCTAAGCCTGTCCACAGCAAAAGGCAGTTTAAAGGGATCTGGGGATTTGGGCTCCAGGCAGGACCTGGCTGGGCAGATTCTTGTGGCAATAGCTCATTGGCAGGGGCTTCAGCTTGTGAATTATCTGCTTTAGGGTGAAAAACAGCCACTTGTGTAGAAAGTTATGTTAATGTTTGAAAGTGAGCGGCTTTTAAAATTCAAAACCATTACTTGAAAGGTAAACCTGGTATTTTATACTTGTGTTAAGTAAGCTGAGTGCTTGATGTTTTACCAGAACATTAAATCCACCTGCTGGCGTTAATTTTCACAAAAATACGTGACCCTGAAGTTGTTACTTGGGGCCACCTGGGCAGGTGGCACCAGCCACAGTTTGGGTTTTGCCCTCCCCTGGCCCCAAACCAGTTGTTCCAGTCATCCCAAAGTCCCTCTGTGCATGGGGGGATCCACATCAGGCAATTGACTGCTGGAAAAGGAATCCTTGATGTTAGACTTGGCTTGGGAATGTTGCTGAGTGATCTGACACTAATGGTTTGTACCATTAGTACGTGGGAGTGTGTCTGGCTTTCTGCTCCTCCTGCCTTTTCCACGTGTTTGCTGAGCTTTTGGGAATGCTGCTTCAGACCAAACACAAAAATGAACAAGATCTCACAGAATACCATCATCGTTTTCTGTGGCATAGCAAATAGGTCTCTAACATTGTTAATTTTTTTTTTTTTTTATTTGAAACAGCCTTTTATTTTCAATGTGTGAAATGCTAGCTGTCACTACTACGAAAATAAATCATGTGAAATCTTTGATTTGTCAGAGCTCTGGGGCATTATCACCAAGTGTGAAATATTTTCTGCTTCTACCCCTGAGTGGAAAAGCAAAGCGAAGAGTGAAGTCTGGGATTTTCAAAGCTGTTCAGCAGTGAGAACAGTTAATTTTAATCTGATGCCAGCCTGCTAAGGCTCTTTGATACCAGTGTCCAAGCTTAGGAAGTAATTCTTTGTGGTAGAGAGAGCCTTGACTACTGCAGCCAGGAAATTCAGGCAAGTACCTCCTCCTGATTTCTGGGATGAGGCTATTTTGCAGTAACAAAAGTATGTGTTGGCTGAGGACTCATTGCTTTTGTGACTGCTGCTTTTTCTTCTCAGCCCTTTTGGGCCTATTTACAGGGATTTTATATTTTTTTTTTAGAGGGAATTGCTGTTGAGATTTTTAGATATAGATTATTTTCCCAGGTAGCTGCTGGAAATTAAAAATAAAAATTCAGGATAGTTCAGCAGAGCTGGTTTGGGCAGTTTCTTTGCAAGCAGGGCTGTGTTTTTTAATGTGTGGTTGCGATGTCTTTTATTTTCTTATTCATTAATAATTATTGCATTGTAAAATATTTTACTTCTGAGAGGCATAATTCTCACTCTCCTTGGCTTGTTGTGTACGTGCTGAAAAGTCTTTTTGCAGCACAAGGAAATGTACTCAGGCTTGGTAAACCTGGATGGAGTTTTGCTGTGGAAGAAGTTAAGACTTCTGGTGAACCTATACATCCACATCAATCTAACTAGAACTTGGAGCATCTCGTATAATAAAGTTTTAGTGTCTTAAAAAAGTTAGAAAGAAGGGTTAGGGAATAAACTGATAGAATGAAGGATAAGTGAAAATACTGAGATGAAATGATTTTTAATTTGGTTTAATTCATGATAGTGATGACTTTGTTACTCCTGCAAAACAAAATTTTTACAAACACCATCAGGAGATTTAAATGACTTTTTTTTCATTCCCTCATTGCTGCTAAGAGATGTGTGTCAGACACACGGTTGACACTCTGTTTTATCTTGTAACACTTTGGGCAGGGCTCTGTGGAGATTTTTCTTGCTCTGGGATTGAAGGTCTTTGGCAGCACCTTTTTGCCTGGTCGTGCTTGACTAAGAGACTGATGGTGGGTGCACTTTACTTCCTCAGCACTTCCAAAGCCCATGGACCAAAGCGAGGTGCCAGCTTTCTAAATTTAAACACATCTGAACTGGAGAAATCTTTGAAGGATCTTGGTCAAGATTGGACGTAGATGTGACTTTGGTTCCACGCTGCTCCGCTTAATGAGAGTGTTCAAGTTTCCTGCGCTACTGAAACAGCTTTTGCTGCCCAACCCTGAAAGGTTTTGTCAAATAACTCATCAGTAATCCTCAGCGCTTGGGGTCTTCATTGTCCCTTTCTCTTGGTCATGTTGATTTCCTAAATGAGATGTGGGTGCCATCAGTGCTTTCTTCTGGTTTCTCACTCACTGCCTCTGCGCTCACACGAACCTGGTTGTAGAATCCCAGGATGGTTTGGGTTGGAAGGGACCTTAAAGCCCATCCAGTGCCACCGCCTGCCGTGGGCAGGGACACCTTCCACTAGCCCAGGTTGTTCCCAGCCCTGTCAAACCTGGCCTTGGACACTTCCAGGGATCCAGGGACAGCCACAGCTGGTCAACAGTGCCATTTCCCACTGAGCAGAGTGGGACAGACTGGTGACAGGGGGCTGCTCAGGCTGATATTCTGTGGGCTCTGTCTTTGCTGCCAAGTTTAATAGAGATCTTTATCTCTGTTTTACTCTATTGAAATGGCTTACTGAAATTTGCTTCCTGTTTTCTTAACAATTGAAAGGACCTGAGAAAATTTTCCTTTAGATGACAAACTCTTGGAAAGCTGACCACTTCTAAAGGTATGGCCTTCTTCCATAGTTACAATAAAATTTATGAGAGGAGATTAATTGTTCGGGTTTTTTTAATTAAAAAATATATGCATTTGGATTTTCATAAACACAAAAATATAAGTCTTCCATGCTCATTTGTTGCAGCAAAAATGTTTTATGCCCTTGTTTCTATGCTCACCCTCTCTGGTAGCAGCTACTGGTATTGTGAATTAAAAAGAGGAAGATTTGAAAGGCATCAAATTGTTGTGCTGGGTGATGTGAGTTGCCCAAGGTGGTGACTGCAGTGTCATTGTGATGGATACTGGCCTAGTGGGAGGACTGTTTTTGGAATTGGGATGGGTTTTTGGAGCTGGGATGTGGCCCAGGATTTGCTTGGAGTGCTGTTTATGTTCTTCTGGCTGAGGCAATGGATTATTAGTGCTGCCTTCCCTGACCCTCCTGTGATGAGGGCTCAGGGAGGCTGGAGGTGAAGGCAATGCTGGGATTCATCTTCAGTTCTTGTGCTGAAGGCACAGCATGAGGGATGTCTGATGTTTTTCCATAATTATCATCATGCATCCCTTGGAGTGGAATTAGACCCTTCAGTAAGCACTACCTCTCTTATTTATATTAAAATAAATAGCTTTAATTTGGAATTGGACTGGTGTGTGTGTGCGTGAGGACATCACAGACAGACACCTCCTTGTCATGGTTGGGTTTGTGTTTTGTGGACGTCAGACACTGGTTTTGGAGGTCTGTTTTATGTGAGTTCAGTCTCACCTCTCACCCTCACAAATCATCTGCTTTATGATTGCACAGCTGTTATTGGGGCAAGATAATAAGGTAGAACTAGGTCTGAGAGCTGCATCCTTCTCGTGTGTAAATGCCTGAGCCTCGTGAAAATGCTTTTTCTGGAGCTTTACTCTTGCTCTGTCATATTTTAATGAAATCTTCTAATTCTGCCCATAGGAATGCCATTCATGGTTTAACGAACAGGCACAGTTACCTGTGCTTATGTGTTAAACTCAGAATTTGCACTACAATATAAGTAGGTTTTTTCAAGTCTTTTGCAGCTTTCTAAGTGCAATATTATGTTTTGTCAACTGTTTCAATATTATTTTAACTTGACAGCTTCCTTTGGAAGCTCTTCAGATTCCCAGGGTGCTGGTTATCCTGTCTGGTTGTAGTTTTCACAGGCCTTTTGTCTATTCAGTTAGTAATTGTGTTCTTCATTTTGTATTTCTGTTTTTTAAAATGTATTTCATTCTTGAGCAGTAAAATCAATTTTTGTGGCTGTGGTGCTGCCGCATCCTATATAAACACCCATGCATAGTAACTCCTTCAAAGTGTGCTAATATTGGTGGGATGCATTAAATCACTTTGAAAATTCAATTTGTTTAACCACTCACAATTGGCCTTTAAACCATTGTACATTTATATAAATGTCTATGTTTAGGGCATTTTTATCATACATTTGATTTACGAATTGTAAGCAGTATATGGGGTAGTCATATTAACACAAATGTTGGGACTTTTCATATTTTTTTCCCTACTTACTGGCTCCTGTACTTGTTCTGTAGGCTTGGCAAAAATTAATTTCCACATCAGCATAAGAATTATTCATACATTTTGAATTATGATACAGTTTCATCCTTTTTTGGCTGTTTAATGTATTTTGATTTGTAGCCTGTGCACCAGTTCTAGTTGGTTTGGATTTGTTTTCTTTGGCATTTTAGATAAAAACCTGTTAATGAGTGAGAAGAGAAAGAGAGGTAGTTTTGCTAGGAATGACTTAAAAAAGAAAAATCAGAAAGTTAGTTTAAAAATTCATTCTGGCAGCCAGTGTTTTAGCTGGAAATTGTTCTTTCCAGTGTCCAAATGAGTGCTCTGGCTCCCTGAAAGACACACAAGGACATCAGCCTTTCAGGGAATTTGCTGCATTAAACTGTAAGTGAATGTGTTGCTTGTATGTGTGCAAGTAATTTTAAAGTAGTAAATCTGTAAGAGCACACAAGGAAACTCTGGCAGTGTCACAACAGGAGTACTGGAGTATGAACTGTGGCGGGTGATTTCCAGAGCACTTCTGCCTTGCTCATCTTTCCCCTTTCTTACGAAAAACATTGTTACAATATTTTGTTTTTCTGTTGAGGAACCCAGGTTTAATGTTCAGAATTGTATCTGACTATTCAGGATTATTTGAATTTGTGGCAGCTGTGCTTTGTACTTTTTGTACTGTTTATTTTATCTTGAAATAATGGAGAAGGGGTTGCCTGGTGTGCTGTGCATTGGCTACAGAACTGGTTGTATGCCTCATCTAGGTACTTCACCTCTCCTAATAGACCTAAATATGCAAGGAAAAAATAAAGAAAGGGGTATAAAATCTGTAAAACCTTCAAACCTCATCAGTGTAATGAAGTTCTCTCTGAATGTGAGAGTCCTGAAACACTTGTGCACTGTGGCAGAGGTGTGAGTGAGGTTTCACCGCTGAGCTCTGTGAGTATTTTACTGGGATCTGATTTCATCTTGAGCTGCTGTTGGCAGGGGAATATTGGGGTGGCCCTCCCTGAGCATGTTGCTTTCTCATTTAATTAAAAGATTCCACTGGGAATATTGCATCATACTCTGGAGTCCTCAGCAGAAGAAATGTGGACCTGTTAAAGTAAGTCCAGAGGAGGCTGCGGAGATGCTCCGAGAATTGGAGTTTTCTGCTCTGGAGATCTGGGAGTCTCCAGACTGGAGAAGAGAAGGTTCCATGGGAGACCTTCCAGTGCCCCTTAGGGCTCCTTTATAATTTAGGAATTATAAAAAAGAGGGAGAGACTTTTTACACAGGCAGATTGCAGTAGTACAATGGGGAATGGTTTTACAATACAAGAGGAGAGATTTCGATGGGATATTGGATGAAATTCTTCCCTGTGAGGGTGGTGAGGCCCTGGCACAGGTTGCCCAGAGCAGCTGTGGCTGGCCCTGGATCCCTGGAAGTGTTCCAGGCCAGGTTGGACAGGGCTTGGAGTAATCTGGGATAGTGGAAGGGGTCCCTGCCCATGGCTGGGGGGGGAATGAGATGAGCTTTAAGGTCTCTTCCACAAACTGCTTTCCCAGCTATCAGCAGTGAACATCCTGGTGCAGAAGTGGGATGCTGCAGGGAGCCCTACTCCTGTATAAGTTTCCGTGTTTGAAGAAGTCAGTGTAGTCTGTTGTGGCACAAATGGACTAGAACTGTCCCAGGAGAAATGGTCTCTAGTTTCTGTGTGGTGCTGCTGGAATACTCTTGGGAAATGAGCTGTGTCCACCAAAGCCATCTTGGAGGGTGGGGAAGGAGGGAACTGTGTGTTTGTTTTTGCCATGCTCAAGTGCTTTTGGTGTTCACAGCTTCTGCATTTGATTTCTTAGATCCTTTGCTCTCTGGCCAAATTTGTGTCCAGTGTGGGTATGAGGAAGGAAGCATCTTGAGCTTGGGTCGTGCAGGGGTTTCAGCAAACTGGTGAACCTTTCCCAGGGGCTGTGATTATCTGGTTGGCAGGTTTACTGGTGTCCCCTGGGATTTCCCCCTGTGTTATTTTGTGGCAGGTTGGCACTCCTGTAAGAAGAATTAAGGGTTTGGGCCCGGGGCTGCTCTGCAGAGCTGAAGTTCCCACTATCCACTGGTTACTGCAGTTGGAGCAAGCCTTGGGCAGCCACTAGAGAGAAACAAAGAGCTCTATTCTGAGTGCCTGTGAAAAAGAAAGCTCTTCTGGAGGGAGGCATTTAATCTTTCCCCTTTGTCTTCTCCCTTATTATTCCTTTCTCCCTTACCTGACATTTGACAGCTCTACCAGCCTGATGAGGGAGTGCTGGATCCCTTAACCTTGGACTCTTTCTGGTTTTGCCATCCTCATACACACTTTGAGTTACCTCTTCTTTTTCCAGTTACCTCTAATCTGGATGAGGAAGCCATGGCTTTGTCTTACCATTGCCCAATAATATTTCTGGAGCTTCAAAAAAAAGGTTAAAAAAGCGCTTTCATTCTGTGTTGGGGTTACTGGTGACCCTTCTGCCCTTTGCCAGCAGCCTGAAGATTTTAGAGCTCTGTTGCATGGTGAATCTCCAGGTTAAAGAGCTGAGAATGCTGTTATTAACACAGAAATGCACCAAGCTGTACAGGTGTCTGTGCAGGGCAGCCTTTAGTCAAATAACTTTTGCTCTGGAATGTGTGGTCCCTCCCTGCCTGTAAATGTCAGCTTTAATTAAGAGAGAATCTCAACAATGAGATGCAGACTTTTTTTTTTTTTTTAATTTTCTTGTAAACTTTCCCTACTTGCCCTTTTCCCTATTCTTCTTTGATCTTTAGAAAACCTCAGCTATAAAAATAAAGGCTGAAAAGTGTCTGCTAGGTGGTGAAATATGAGTAAGCACAAACACCCCGACTCACGGATTTGCATGCGCTGTGCCCGCCGCCGGCTGCCTTGCCTGCCTTTGGTTGACTCAGGATTTTCAGAAGGCAGAACAAGGATAATTTCCTTGTTCAGTGCTGAACAGGCTGGTTCAAACACCTCGGAGCACGTGCTGTCATTATGCATCTTTGCACAATGGTTCCTTGAAGGAAAACTCTGGCTGCGGGCTGGATAAAACGGAGCGTGGCCTGAATTCGGCGGGTAGGCGGCAACTCCCCACTCCCGCGGCACAGGGTGGGAATGGATCCCTTGGATCCCTCTGGATTTCATTCCTCCTCCACCACGCTCCTTTAGACCTCTGTGTTCCTGCAAGGGCTGCCTCAGAGGAAGGTGGGAATGGGCATCTGTGTCCATCAGCTCATTCCTCTGGCTTGTTTCTGTGTGCTGCTGTCATCGGCTGCCTTCCAAAGTGAGCTTTCCTGCCAAACTTAGGGGAAATGGGAAACAAAGGCAGTTGGGAAGTCACTTCTGAGGCCCGTCTGGTGCTGTCACTTGTGGTGTTTCAGAGGTGATAAAGTAGAGAAGAGGTTCCTGGTTTGCTGGTGGTGAAATACCACTACAGTTCAGCAGAGCCGCATTTATTTCATGAAGCAGAAGTGATGACTCGGGTGGGCGTTGAGTGCTCTGCAGGGTTCAAGGGACAAAGTGCAGATGAATCACAGCTTACAGGTGGCCCCAGTGTTCAGTGAGCCAAATATCATTAATATGCATAATTTTTCTATTACTAATGGGCTTTTACCAGGACTCTTGCACATCTTGTCAGTAGTCTGGGCCTACTCAGATTTTCCTTGTTTAGTTTTTTCAGTCATGATCTTCCTCAAAAGAGTGAGATTCCTTTTGATTTCAAAAATGGCATTTTTGCAGCCCGGTTGCTCGTTTTTGGTGCAAGATTTTGCACATCTGCTGGGTGCCTTATGGAGTCAATAATTGCTCCAGGTTGTAATGAACTTTGGCAATGGGCTTGAAGAATATTTTCCTTTAGGAAGCCTTAGGAGCCCTGTCAAATATCCCTCAATAGGATATTTGTCTTGTGTAGCTCAGTTCATGGTAAGCACATCTGTTACAGTTTTGGCTATTCCTTGTTCTGTGCTAAAGATAATTTCCTCTCTGCTTTTTTTATTCCTTCCACTCAACCATGATTTTTATCTTTTTTAATTTCCCAAATCTCTTTATCACTTGGCAATTAAACACCAGTTACTTGTGCTGTGTTTCCCTTCTATTTGTGTGACTCAGCAAAAATCATAAGGAAATTAAAGGGTTGGAAAAAGACAAAATGGAAAAGATTTTAGCTGGGTATATTCTGTGTCATCCAGTCTGGTTTTGCCAAATCAGGCTGAGATTCTTCTGCCCCCTTGTTAAAAGAGGGAATATCATGTGTTTCCTCTGCCACCTGTAGCAGTAAAGGGAAGATGGTAAGGAGGGACCTGACCTCTTTATAAACTTCATAGTGGTTGGTTTGGTTGCTGTGTCCCTTTGTAAATCTTAATGGCAAATTGGTTGGGCTCAGATATTTTTTATTTCTGGGTTTTTTTCAGCTGTTCTCTCAACTGCTTCAAAAAGGGCCTGTTTGTGGCTGTAAATTAGGGAATCTGAGCTTGTTTGGAGTATTTTAAGTTAGCATAGGTTCCTCTGCACTCCCCATAAAGAAAAGCTAAATAAAAATAACTCTGTTTTCATGGCTGTGTGGTTTGGCATTGACCAAATCCTGTTTTCTGAGACCCCCCTAAAGCTGGAAGGGGAGGTTCCAGCACATCCTGTGGAGGTTGGTACCTGCTTTTCCAGAGGAGGGATTGCTCCGAGCGCCGTGCGTTGCGTTGGAGCATCTGCAGGTGTTTCCAATAACTGGAGGTGGAACAGATGATCCTGCTGGCTCTTCCTGGCCACTATCACAGTTACTCTTGTCCGTGCTTTTGCATGACTCCTCTCTTGGCAGGCAGAAGAGCGGGGGCTACATTTGCCAAGTCTGCAAGAAAGCAATTCTTTGTCTGCCACTGCT
The DNA here is from genome assembly GCA_013400955.1 of Drymodes brunneopygia. Classification (NCBI taxonomy): domain Eukaryota; kingdom Metazoa; phylum Chordata; class Aves; order Passeriformes; family Petroicidae; genus Drymodes; species Drymodes brunneopygia. Next base: position 158,312 of record VZTZ01006798.1, on the reverse strand, counting down.
GGGTTTTTTTTTGCAGAGTTTTCTCAGTTGAAATGATGAGATAAGTATTTTCAGTCTCTGAAGGTAGTCTCATTCTGTTCCAAAAAACTCCTTTTTGGATCTGATTAAATAAATCCCGTGGATCCAGATGCTTCAACTTGGAAAGCTAGACATCCCAAAAGACTTGTTTTGTTTTTCGTGGAGAAGACAGTCTGAGATGTGCTGGTTTTGTGAATTTTTCTGCAGCAGTGAAATAGTTTCAAGCTGTTGAGCTGCTGAACTAATAGGCTGTTAGTGATGGGGCAGGAAGCTGTGGCTAGGTAGCACCATCTGAATACAAACTTGTCAGAAAGCTGCTTTCTGCTAATCCCTGGGAGGAAGTGAGCTATAATCAGCACTAAGTGAGCTAATCACAGGAAATCTATTGCTCAACAGGAGCCTTTGAAAAAAAAAAAAAAAAGGAGGGGGGCAGGGAGAAAAGAAGAATACCCATGGAACATTTTCATTCTGCATTTGGACTCCAAAATCTGTTTGATCTAGAAAAATAGAGTATCTGATGAAGTGAGTAGCTCTCTAATCTCTACTTAAAAACTGCACCTCTTTTCCAGAATAATGAAGCATCAAGTCTCATCTCTTCCAATATGGTGATTTTCAGGAACTAGGAGGCAGTGGTGTGGGGAGACTGTATGTAAACAAACTACCAAAACCACTGGGGGCAATGGGAATGATTCTCCAGGCGTTTTCAGCAAGGATTTTTATAGTATAAAGCAAGAGTGGAACATGACTATCTTAAATCTGCCTTGTCACACCAGTCTTTTCTTGGAGCATCACACAATAGCTTCAGTATTGTTCTGGCTGGCTCTGTGCCCTTTTTCACGTGGCACTTTCTGCCTTGGAGATTTGTTTCCCGGACATCTCCTTTGCTCTTTTCCTCTGCTCTGGTCGTGGCTGGCCCGGATGCAGTGACAAGTGTTGCCAGTGGCCCCACAAGGCCCCCTGGGAAGTGGTGAAGCTGCTGCCAGGAGATGTTTCGCTGGTTCTCAATGCTGGTGTCCTCTGCAGAGACTGCACCCACCAGCAGCCCTTCCTTCATTTTTGACCTGTTCTCTTTTCTTCAGTTCCTTCTGTGAGACCACAGACAGTTTTGGTGTGTTACCTTCAAGCTGTGTGCATGGCCCAAGTGTTTTGTGGTTCAGGTGTTGTCCCAGAAGTATCCTGCAGCTATAGTGGCACATCAAAAGCAAAGTGGTTGTGTTTCTTTATGCCTTGTTAGTCTCAAATTTGTTATTCCTCCTTTTTGGTCAGCCCTGCCAAATGGACTTAAATGTGATGGTTGTGTTGCTTCTTCTGTGTTGTGTTGCTGACAGTAAATGAGCTGAGTAGTTTTTACCTTCAGTGAAGAGCTGAGTTCGGTTTGCAGCTCTCTGAGGCTCCTGTCACAGATTTAGTTGATGTATTTCACTGATTCAGTTCTGGCTCCTCAGAGATCAGGGGCAGTGTAAAGCACAGTATTGTGTGCCAGGAGCAGGAATTCAGGGACATGTTATCAGCAGCCCTGAGCTGGATGTGTTTTGTTTTGGTTTCTTTTTCCAAGCAGTAGTCCAATGTCCTTTTGCATCACATCCGAGGCAGTGAAATACAGGTGCAGCCTAGATTGCTCAAATACATAAATTTGAACATCTTAAGACGACAAATTTAGGTCATTGTGATATGAGAACTTTCTACAGCAGTTTGGTTTGACACCTTGTAACTTCTTCCTATCCCTGCTCAGGACTTTATAAGGCTCATGGGTGTGCACTGTAATCCGGATTTAAAACTGAATCTGCTCAAACACAAGCGCTCCAGGGAAAATGTGAATGTGCACTACAGCAGATAGCAGAAAAAATGAAACAGAAGTCAATCAATTTCCTTTCATCCTTTTATTCCTTTTTCCCCCTTTTATTTCCTTTCCTTGTCTGCAGACAGTTTTGAGAGGAAAGATGTGTGTCCTTTTGTAGAATCAGAGGAGCTGAGCAGCAGCGCAGAGCTTTGGCCGGGACGGGAGTGCGTGTCAGGCTCCGTCCCCGTCACGAGGGAGCGGGGCCAGCACAAGAGCTGTGCTTAGGAAGTCCTTCAGGAAGCAGCCCAGCTTTATGCTCACACAAGGGGAACTGGGGGGGACAAACAACAAAAAAGGGCAAGTCAAAGCCAAAGCATTCAGACTGATGTGCTGCAGCAGAGTGTGTTTGTCAGCTTTCTGAAAGCGCTGCCCAAGCCTTGCTTCAGCTTTTGCTCACTGTCGGGGTTAAGTTTCTCTGGGTGTTTTCCCACTAGGGACAGTGGCAAGAATGGCTGTGTCTCTCCTGTGACCTGGCTGTGACTGTGGCTTCTCAGGCCCTTTCCATCCCCAAAAGAGGGAAGATGGTGAGCAGCAGGATGTCGATTGTAAAAATGAAACTCGGCGCCTGTGAATGTGATGGGCAGGTCCCTTCAGGGGCTGGGTTAAGCTACCCAAGGAACTCCCTGTGTGTGTCTTGCCTCAGCCCGTCTGGGCAAAGGTGGAAAGGTTAATGGTGCTGAGTTAACTGTTGCATTCAATGATCTCGGAGATCATTTCCAAGCTAAATGATTTGATGGGAGAGGGGAGTTGCAGTTGTGAGGAACCTGGTTCCAGTTCTCCCAGTGTTGGTGGTGTGGGATTTAACACACCCAGACCCTGCTGGACACTCACTGCTGCCTCTGCAGAAGAGCAAGTTTGTTCTTTGGCTGCTTAGGATGGAGAGAGCACTTAATTTTCTCTGAACTAGTGCAGGGCAAGAAGCCTTTGTCAAAAGGGGAGAGTCATGTACCAGGGATGAGGACTGAGAATCAGAGCCCTGTGCACACCAGCACTGGCACCTGTGAATGGATTTTGTGGGTTAAGCAGCAGAACTGTGGGAGAAAAGCTTTTAGCTGGTTTTGTGTTGGGTTTTTTGGGAGCGTAGTGGGCTGCAGTTTTGTCCTGTGGTGGGACTGAACCTGTCTGAAGGCTGTAGTTAAGTGTTATTTGCAGCTTCTCAGCTCATCTCTGTGGTTCAATCCATTGCTTTGTAGTTCTTGTGTTAAGTGTAGTATGAGTAGTGATTGTGGGGGAGCTGCTGATGTGCTTAAATACGTTATTATTACTGGTATTTCCTTCACTGGCAAAGATGAAAGTGATTCCCTCTTCCATCTATTACCTTTAGCACACTTTTGTGAGGCTGCTCAAACTCAGGTTAACTATTTTAGTAAAGGTCTTTCAGCCAAGCTAAAAAACCCCACCATAACTTGTGTTGTCTGATTGTGTCAGAGAAATATGAAGCTGACATCCCCTTTACTGGATTACAGACTCCTGGCAGGCACTGGAAAAAAATTCCCCATGTCTTCGCAATTCCCTGCACAAGGAATGAATCAGCAGGGCAGGCACGTGGGTGATGGTGCAGGGGTGATTCTGTCTGGCTGCTGCCATCTGAACAGGCTCATTCTCCTCTTTTGGGGCTGAGAGAGCAGAAACAGAGCTTCAGGGGGTATTTGCACTCTTCTTTAAAAATTTTTTTTCCCTTTTTTTAAATCCCTGCTCCAGTCATTGCCCATAATGCCAAACCTCTGTAGCCATTTCCAAATGCTTCCTGACGCCATGGAAACTTTCCTTGCATGATGAGGGCAGGATGAGGATAAAGGAGAGGGAAACTGCTCTGTTCTTCAGCTGAGTGCAGAAGAAAGAGAGCTGTTTGGATTTGAACCTGGACAAAATGATTGATTTTTCACTTCCGATGATGGCTGAAGGATCGGAACTGTGCTTCGTGACCAGCTTGGCGTGAGTGGAGCTGTTGTCATTTATTTAAATGATGAATTCAGAGCTGCCGTGCTTTGAAATGAGCCTTTGTGCAAGCTAGGTTTGAATTCAGCACTTTATTTTAACAATGATCTTTGAAACAGCCACTCAGAAATTCTACCACGTGTTGTTAAATAAATCACGGTTTAAATCTTTCCTTAAAGCTGAGGTTTTCCTAGACCACGAATTGGGTGAGCTGGAAGGATTTTGGTGCTGGAGCCAGTCCCTGAGGTGGGAAGCTGATGCCTGAGCTCTTTCTGTCACTCCAGTTTGCTCCACCAGCCCCTCAGGTTGTTTTCCTGCTATGGAGCTCCTGGGCTGTGCTTTGAGTGAGGTCAGGGATCTCTGTGAACACTTTGAACAGTGAGCAGCTGATCAGAGCTGCAGCTCTGAGGGTTCTGCTCAGATGCTGCTACACCAGCATCTGTTCTTGAAGTGCCTGATTTTTTTTAAAATAGATTTAGATTTCCATATCCTTCCTTCCTACTTGTTACTTCAGTCTCTTCTCTTGAGCACATGACATACAAAGGAATAATTTGTTTTGGATCAAGATTAAGCATGTGATGAGCTGCCTGTGTCACTGAAAATGAAGGATTTGTACTAGAGTGAGAATTTGATTTTAAAATTACATCAGCAGAAGTGCAGTTGATTGGCTTTTTTTGTGTGTGGTTTGTTGGTTTTTTTTTTTAATTTGTAGCCTGAATACCACATGACAATGTTGTTAATTTAGTGACTGGCCTATCTGAGGGAGTGTATGGGGAATTTCTGTGCGTTTGGAGGGCCAAGTCTGTTCTTGTCCAGTTTCAGATGCAGGTGAGTTGTTTATCCTTACATCCTGCTCTTGCTCTTATCAGACAGGTCAGAAAAACTGCACAGTTGGAGGAAGTAATAGGGTTTGCTTTAGAAAAATACAAAATGCTGCTTATGATGTTGCTTTCTTTGCACAGTGTACCATTTTGGTGTTCAAGTTATGTGATGTACTTACTGACCTGCTATGATTTATTTAGCTGTCTGGCTGCTTTTGTTGTAAAGAAGACATTTTTTGTTTTCTCTGTCCCCATTTGGATACCTAAGGACTCTATAGTCACCTCTTTTCTGAGGGTTGATTAACAGAAAGGACATAGATTATGATCCCCTTTACTACCATCACTCCAAACCCAACTCCAATATATATCTGTATATATGAATATATAGGAATATACATGAGTACATCAGTTTGATTTGGTGGATCTGTTGTATATTTATATATTTATAAGGCAAATACCTTACTTGATTTGTACATCTCAAATGAGTGTCATGCCCTTGCTGCAATGTCTTGTAAGGGAAGCAACCCCCTGTGGGTTTGCTGCTCAGGTCTGCTTTTGGGTTGCAGGATACTTAATTTTTGTCCCCCATATTATGGGTGCAGGTATTGGAAAATGACAATCTTGCAGATAACTTGCAACATCTGAAAGAGCAATCAGTAAGAGGATTTGGAGGAGTGTTGGGAATCACAGCTGCATCCCTGCAGCCACGTGCAGGTGGCAGGTCTGTTTATAATTCTGTCATCACTCCAAGGCAGGGCTGTGTAGGTGGGTGTTGCACAGCTTGGAGTGCTCTTCCTCCTGGCCTCCAAGTCATGGAGCAACCAGCACATGTCCAGTTTCTGCTGCACTGCCAGAACATTGTGCTGCTGCTGATATTTTACAGAAATTACATTCTTTCATGAGCCTTTATTGGGGATAATTAGTATTAATCTCCTTGAGCATCACAATATAAACCAGAGTGCTGCTCCAGTCCAGGCTGCTGGCCTGCCTTGCATCCCTCTGTTGGGATTTGGCAGCATTCACTCACCCGGTGAAATGGCAGGGAATGACAGCCCACATTGTTTTCAAGGTTCTGCTGCTGGGCAGGATGCAGGTGTTGTGTTGTTGGGAGCACAGTAATTGAGAGGGGATTTCACTGCCTTGTCATGGCTCTTGTGAATGACACTGATCATGTCAGACATGCCTTGGGATGTGATGGGAAGCTGGTGGGCACCAGGAGGCCATTCATTTCCCAATGAAATTCCCATTTCCCTCTCAAACTGTTGTGAGAGGAGAAGGAGGTCAACACAGAGATGTGTTGCTCCCGTTCCAAAGAGGTAGCTTGCCATTTAAGTGAACAGAGGAATTGAGGGTACATTTGTTAGTTTGTTACCTGTCATTGTGAGGTATTTTCTGTACATTTTTGTGCTTTTTACTCTGTAGCAGAGGGGCTGCCTGTTTCCTGGTGATCAGAGGAAAAATCTCCAAAATACTCCAAGGAGGGAGGAAATGCTTGCAGAGATCTTTCTGAATGGGGAATGTGTCACGTAGATGTTTTATTGTGCTGTGGTTGTAGCTCCAGCAGCTGTTTGTCCATGTTTTTGCTCATGTTTTTGTTGAGAATTCAAAGAGGATTGTGGTGATACTGTGTGTTATTTTCTGCTAGTGGAGAAAGTTTGGCACCAAGTGGGGAAGCAACGCAAGCCTCATTCAGAAGTGGGAGTGCATCCTGTGGATCTCAGGGCTGTGCTCTTTAATTTAGGCTGTGTGATTTGGGTAGAGATGTTCTGAATGCGACTTAATGTGGATAGTGTGTTGAATTATGGCTTACAAACATAAGCTGTTCCTTTGTCCCCAAGATCTTGCCTGATTAATGACAAAAAGGAGAGCTTCTAAGGCTTTTAAAGCTGTTTGGTACTAGAGCATGAAGCTTTCTGGACTAGAGCTACCCCTAAAGGATGTTGTACTTAGGCCCTTTGTGTGAACAGAGAACCAGATCTGGGAATTGTTCATTTGGTCTGGATTACTTTTATCACTGGAAATGTTTGTTGCTCCATCCCACAAATGCTGCTGCTGGCACAAATGAATGGGTGGCCCAAGAAGTGGGAATGAGGAAGGGATTTGCTTCCTTTGGTGGAGGCGTCGGTGTCTGCGTTCCTCAGAGTTGAATTCACGCCTCCTTCCCCTCTGCCAGCAGAAGGAATGGTACATTCATGTACTCCATGCTCTTTCCCTGGGTTCAAATCACATTTTTTTTCTCTTCCAGGGCTTCCCTTAGCTATTGAGAACCATGTCTGATAACGGAGAAGTGGAAGACAAGCCCCCTGCCCCTCCCGTGCGGATGAGCAGCGTTATCTTCAGTGCAGGGGCCAAAGACCAGCTGGCAACCAACAACAGCTTTAAACCCCTGCCCTCTGTCCCAGAAGAGAGAAAACCCAGACATAAAATCATCTCCATATTCTATAATGAAAAAGGTAAGGTACCTCTTTTTTCCACTCCTACTTGTATTCCTTTACTCTCCCTGTAGATTTTGGTGGTGCTTTAGACATCAGAATCTGGCCTGTCCAAGTGTAGGGGATTGGAAACCACCCCTTGTTTGCTGCCCAGTTTGAAGTGATGCATTTCCAAACAACCCTAATCGATGTTTGGAATTCTTGGGGATCATGTTATTTAAATGCAGATTTCTAGTTTAAGCTGGGCACCCAGCTGGTTTGGAAGTTACTTTATGCTGATAATCATTTATGTGGCACCTTGAGGAGAAAAAATATCAGTAAAGAAACAGTAGTGAAGGTGCAGTTGCATGAGGGAAAACTCAGAAGTTACATCTTCTTGTCTGTGGAGCTGCACTGTTAGGATTGATTACTAGTGGAGAATAAACCTGGCTTGCTGTAAAAAAGATTATTTCTGAGAAAAAAACTGCTATAATGAACACTGGACTGTATTTGTGTGTTGTTTGTCCTCCTTTCTCTGTGGGGAATGCATGTACAGCAGTGGAGCCCTTCATCCTGGCTCTCCAGAATGACATCAAAATACTGCATAGATAGAAATACCTTCTAACATCTGGGATGATAAAACTGCACAGGGACTTGAGCCTGACCTGAACCTGCTAAGCATTTAATTAATCTACTAGTTAACATTAATATGCACTTTGGAGAGGACCCTGCTGCTCTTGATGCCTTCTGTGCTCTTGGCTCCCCGTGCCTCGCTGCTGGTGTGCTGGGCACGACTGGTTCAGTCATGCCGACACAGGTTGGGTTGTTTGAAGAGATTTTGCTCCTCTGGTTGATTATTCTCTTGGCTGGGTGTTTTCCCCAGGGCTGGTTTTCTCTCTTGCTCAGCTGTGTGAGCAGCTCTGCCTCTCCCTGGAGATCAAACCCAGAGAGGCAGGCTTCCCTCTGTTCCCAAGATCTGGCTTTCTGCTCTCAGCACTAGCTAGGTGTGCTTCCCTTCTTGGAGGATGGAAGGATTTGGCTAGTGTAGCTTTTGGAGGCAGGTTAGTTATTTCACAGGGTAATTTATTGTGAAATAGCCTATCACAGCCTGGGCTGTGGCAGTAGCAGTGGTGGTCTTTTTACTGACATGGATGAGCCTCAAAGAGCAAAGTCTGTGAGGAGAACATGAGAATCTACTGCAGGTTGGTGGCAGCAGCCCAAGAGAGACCCCAGCCTTCTGAGAGTGCTGAATTTGGGTGCTGAAGGTGGCAGGTCTGGGTGCTGTCAGTTTGGTGCAGTGCCCTGTGTCTGGAGCAGGCTCTGCCTTAGCCCTTCAATCCTGCAGAAAGGGGTGTTTTAGCATTTTATTGTTGATTCTGCAAGGAAATACCCAGAATTTGTCACGGTGAGTTCTGCAAGGAGATCTCGTGGAAGGATCAAATCTGTCCAGCTTCAGGCAAGGAGAGCAGTTTAGGGGCTGGGATGGCACTTGCCTTTATGCTGTTGTATTGGTGGTTCAGAGCATCTGAGCCCTTTTACAGACAGGGATATAATGAAGTGGAACATAAACCCCATGTGAAGGAAGGTTTTCCTTGCTCTGAGTTAGTAACAAATGAATTATGAATGCAAGTGTATGCAAGTACAGCTGGAGAGCTTTGTGCCATTCCGTAACACCTTTTTTCTCCATGGATATTTTCTCTTTTCATTTTGATGGTGGGTTTGTTCATTGCTGGAATGGGGAGGTGGTTGAAGAATTATCTGAAGTTGTATTGACTCATGTCAAATTGCTTTGTAGTCCTTTGATGCTTCTTCAGACCACTCTAGATATTGACATGTACCAAATTTAGGGAAATTAATATGCATATTTGTTCAGCATCTACCTTCTGATACTTAGCATTGCAAACTAAAAATAGAAGAAAGAATTTCTGCTGAGAAAAGCACATTTTAGAGGAAATAAGTGTCAGTTTGTGTTTTCTAGTAATTCAAGTAATGTCCTCCTGAAAAAAAGCAGGCTTTCCTGCATGGCAAGATGTTAGGAAAAATGGAAATCAAATTACCTAACTTTAAAAAACTATCTGAAAGTTGTATTTTTTTAAATTTGGATGAAACTTGTCTACTGGATGACCTGCAGCAAGGCTAATGTAAATATCCAAAGAAGGGATTTTGGCCCTGAAGTATGCAAAACTGGCTGTTGAATGTGAGCAGAACAGAAGTGGGCACAGTGTCTTTCTGGCACTCACACAATAGTCAGATGTTAGTTGTTTTGTTCATTAGCATGGCTGGGACGCACCCTCCCCAGAAATGCCCATTTAAATCCTTCCTTTCTTTAAATTCAGCTGCTGGGAAGCTTTACAGAAATATTAACTTCCTGCTCAGATTTAATATATACATTGGGACTAGATGCAAAATAATTGTCAGCCTGAGGTAGAAATTTTCTCGTGACAAAAATGTCTCCAGGCAGTGCATAAGTTAACAAATCACTACAAAAATGTTCAGTTTTCCTTTTCAGAAAATACAAAAATCCTTGCCATTATCCTGGAATGTTGTTTGGCTTTGTCTGTACATCTCTGTCCATATGATTTTGCAAGGTCCCTCCTGGCCAGCCTCATCTGCTCCAGGATCCTCTCTTGGGAGGTTCTTATGCTTTGGGGGACTTGCAGATGAAGAGGTTTAGCAATTACACAGTTTCTGTCCCAAGTCTGAGCTAGTCCTGTGCTGAAATAATCCTAAGGGTTTGAAGGGATTATTTAATCACCAGTCACGGAGGGGTTTTTTTCCCCCCCTGGTTCCATTGTTTAGGATAAATGAAGTGATAGTCATCTTCTTACTAGAGTGCTTTATTGCCACGAATTTTCTTGGCCTGACTTCTGAAGTCAGAGGAACTTCTGTGTGGTTTTGGAAAGCTTTAAAATATCCCCCTAAAACCAGAAATGTTTGTCTTTGAGCAGAGAGTATTGAAGGAGGTGCTGAGGGCATCACCCAGATCCTGCATGTCACGTGCTCGGGGCACATTTTGGTGTGGTTTCAGCTGGGGCTCAGCAGCTCCAGGTGCACATCTGGAGTCAGCTGCCTGCTACCTCCAGCTATTGGGAAGCAGCTGTGATTCTTGCCTTGTGGATGGAATTTGGCTGGTGGGAAGTGAGGGCAGCCTGAGGATGGGTTTGCCCTGGGAAGTACCGAGGCTGACACCTTGCTCAGTGCCGGTGGCTTCATTTGTTCTTGGGAACAGGGGCACAGTGCTGCTGGCTCTGCAGGGCCAAGGGTCAAATTCTGGGTCCCCTGACCAGCAATAAAACAGTAAAACACCCATTTCTGCAGGATTGAAGGGCTGAGGCAGAACCTGCTCCAGACATGTTGCTCTGCACTGAGCTAACAGCACCCAGACCTGCCACCCTCAGAGGATTGGGGTCTCTCTTGGGCTGCTGCCACCAACTCTGTAGCAACTTCTCATGTTCTCCTTACAGGCTTTGCTGTTTGGGGCTCACCCATGTCGGTAGAAAGACCAGCATGTGCAGTTTGAGAGGAGCAGTGCCTGCACTGAAGGGATTCCCGTGTCAGTGCGGGGCCGGGAGCAGCGTGGCCTCGCCGTGGCCTTGTTCTCGGAGCTGGAGGATGTCCTGCCAGCACATGACTCACCGGGCTTGCCTCTGGCTGGGGCTGTTTGTTTGAAGTGCTGCTCTGCTGTTCCTGTGGGCAGAGCAGTGGGTTTGAGTCTCCTTGCCTTGCCTGCTCGTGGGATCGGTGTATTTTTGGAAGGAGTGGGTTTATTTACCCAGCACATGCTGGAGGGCTTGAGCACCAGCTCCTGTTCATTGCATGTCAAGTGCTCCCAAACAGAAGCCATCCTGAGGAATTCAACTTTTTATATATATCTATAAATCTATGTTCCCCCTTGCTCCCACTAAAAAAACTGCAAGAAATGGGGCAGAGCTGGTGCTTCCCTTGGTTTTCAGAGCAGCGAGTTTCCCCGCGCCGTTGATGAAAGGTCTGACAGCCCGTTTGCTTTTTGGCTCTGCCCTGTGCAGCCATATTAAAGATATCCTGTTTATAACAGCCCTGTCTTTCCACGGCATTGTTCAGCTGCAGGCAGCCCACATGGCTTTTCGTTTGGGAGTATTGTCCTCGTTCCCCGTCCTTCCCTTCCCGCCAGCAAGAGGAGATTTCAGACAGATTCCTGGCTCTGAGCAGCACCATCTTTGCTTGCTGTGTACTAACACGGAGGTTGCTGCTTTACCTGCTTTTTCGTACTGAAACAAGAGGATTTTTAAGGTGAATTTAAAAACAAAGCAGAAAAATAAATTAGAAATAAAAAAAACCCCTCAAGCCGCCCCCTGTAAACTCCCAAAACAAACAAACAAAAATCTGAAGCCCCAGGTGTTAGAAAATGTCTTATAAATTCAATTGAATCTAGGTTGGATTGTGCACGTGGTCCTTCTAATTATCTGTTCCTGCTTCTGGTGCTTATTATGCTTTCCCCCCCTTTTAATTTAAATTAGGTAATTGCTCTGAGGGTATAAACTCTTATCTTCATCACAGGAAGTCCTAGTTTGCATTAATTACCTTGAATTGAAGCAGTGAGGCAACTGAGTTTTAAGTGTCTTTAGGGTGAACTTGAGGTTGAACTGAAGATGTCTTTTCTGCTGTTCTTAATCTATATTAAAATGTCCTTTTTTGCATTGTAAACATTTAATATGTTTAGATTTCATGTGCTCAAAGAGCACTCTGGTGCTCTTAATCTCTGATTTTCTTGCTGCCATAGTGTAAATTATTTGACTGGAACAAGGTGTTGGTTCTTGGAATCACAGAATTCCAGCGTGGTTGGGGTTGAAAGGGACCTTAAAGCTCATCCAGTTCCACCCCCAGCCATGGGCAGGGACACTTTCTATTATCCCAGGTTGCCCCAAGCCCTGTCCAGCCTGGCCTTGGACACTTCCAGGGATGGAGCAGCCACAGCTTCTCTGGGCAACCTGTGCCAGGGCCTCCCCACCCTCACAGGGAAGAATTGCTTTCTAACGTTGAGATCTTTGAATGTCTTTTTCAGGAAGCAAGAAGAAGGAAAAGGAAAGGCCAGAAATCTCCCCACCATCAGATTTTGAGCATACCATCCATGTTGGCTTTGATGCTGTTACTGGAGAGTTCACTGTGAGTATTCCTGCCTTGGAGCAGCTCAGGAAACACCACGGGTCAGTGCTGCAGGGGAGCCAAGGCAGAGCTTTAGAATAAAGTGCAAGTTAGTTTTTGTTTCTACCAAAGAACCATTTTTCCTGTCTAGAGCACACTGTGATCAGTGCTTCTGCAGTGCCAGGGTCACATCTGATGCTTTGTGTCACCTGGGAGAGCCCTCCCTGACAAACCCCCTTCAGTTTGCTGTCCTTAGTGGGTAACGCTGCCTCTGCTGAGTGTTTTTGTATTCCCACTCCTCACATCTGGCCCAGCATACCTGGAAGAGTTGTGTCAGCACTGTGATCTGTGCTTTCACCTTTGGCTCCCCACCCTACTTGCTCATGTGCTTAAGGCTGTGCATGTTACGCTTTTATAGAGGGAAGAAACTAGTTTTGCTTTTTAAAAACCTTTAAAATACAAAAAGGATGCTTAAAATCCCTTTTTTTTCAGGGAATGCCAGAGCAATGGGCTCGGTTGCTTCAGACCTCAAATATCACCAAGCTAGAACAGAAGAAAAACCCCCAGGCGGTACTAGATGTGCTGAAATTCTACGACTCCAAAGACACAGCAAAACAGAAATATCTAAGTTTTTCTGCTCCAGGTGAGAGCCAAGTGTGCAAGACACTGGATTTGGGTATTTGGAGCAAAGTCTTCCTCTCTGTCAGAATGATAAATCATCTTCAAGTGCTAAAATCCAGGTTCATTTCAATGAGGCACAAATACACAAAGGTGGATTTAACACTGACTGGAAGCTGGCGTTGTCCAGTTGATTTCCTGTTTTAAGTGGAGAGGGGAGGAAAGGGAACTGGATCATTCAGAATAGCAGCCAAAGTGAACTTGAATGGGCTGTGTTTATCAAGCTGGGACTCTGGCACTGGCACGAGCTGGTTTTGTGCTGGAGGCCTTGCTCCTCACAGCTGTCTCTGAACTTGATGTCACCAGCTGGTGTCATCAGCCATGCAGAATAATTTGTGACTCCTAGATGGAGACCTATGTTGGGGGGCTCAGAGAAGGATTGTCCCACAAACAGATGCATTTTTACCTACTTTTCTTCCAAATTCTTTATGAAAGTAGCTTAGTAATAAGGCTTTGTAGTATTCTTACCCTGTACTCTACAAAGGTCACTTTTTGTTGTTTTTTTTCTGATTTTATGTATTCTGCTGTTTGTCCTGTTTAGAAAAAGATGGTTTCCCTTCAGGAACAGCAACGGTGAGTGTCTTTACTGTTATTTGGATATTCTGTGATGCACACAAGTTCAGGTGTTCTGTACTTGTTATATCCTGAATCTTGAAGTATTAAACTGTACAAAGGCTAAAAATATAAAAATTAGGAATTTTTTTTTGTGGAACAAAAACGTAAATTTGGGTGGTCAGTGGCATATTTCACTGGAGCAACAGTATTTGAGTCTCAAAATAAAATATAATAACTTAAGGATAGGCAGAGTGATTTAAGTTATTTTCTTCTGACATCAGCAAGAATTACTTTATCTTAATGTGAGGTAAAAGACGTGAAATCTTTAATCCTGTGGGAGAGACAATTTGTTTATCTGTCTTTTTAAAATTTGGGTTAAAATGCAGACCAATGCCAAAGGTTCAGAACCATCAACAGCTGTGGCAGATGATGATGAGGATGATGAAGAGGCTCCTCCTCCTGTGATTGCTCCACGGCCAGATCACACAAAATCGGTGAGCAGCTGTAGAACTGACAGACCTGCATTTCTCAGCATTGCAGAACTTCTGCTTTTTAGGGAAGGGTTTTATTTGGGCAGTAAGCTGCTGTAAGTTTTGAGGGCAAAGTTCTGTTTTTTGAATTTGCTAAGAAAATACCTAATTTCTGAATATCAGTTGGATTAGAAATCCTGTAGTCAATAGAATCACAGGATCAGTTAGGTTGGAAAAGACCTCTCAGATCATTGAAATTTGTCGATTTCTTTGACAGCTTGTGTTGAAGACATCCAGTTATCCTTGTCCTTCAACTCAACCTGTGAGGAGGAGGATTCTTATTCCTAAATAAAACCTATAGGCTGTTTGTGTAACTTTGCACAGCACAGTGATACAGGTGTAATGTATTTGCTTTCCTTTATTTGGTTGGATTGCAGTGTAGCCTCTCCAGGCACACCACCTAAACCCCAACCAATTTTAGATTTGAAAGCTTATTCCACTCACAAAGTCATCAGCACTATAGAAACACTGAAATGCTTGAGAAGTTGTTTATTAAGTTTTAGAGTTTTCGTCTACACACCTTGGTAATGGTGTCCCAGGGATCCCACTTAGCTCCTTCTTTTGGCTGTGGGAGCTGTACATTTTGCCTCTCTGTTGCCAACTTTTTCCAGGAGTGCAAATGTGAATTATGTTTATTTGTGTAGGGCTATTGCTTTATAATTTCCCACTCTTGGTATTTAGACATACAAAAGGTGAGAGGTCAACAGCTGAATATTTATAGAGTATCTATGGATGTCTATGAACAGCTCAGGAGAAAATGAAATTGCTTAAAAAAACCCTTAAATTGGGGACAACTGGTAAATAATTTAGAGTCACATCCTTCTTTTGATGGCAATCATGAAACCTTTTCCTTTAGATCTCAGTAGAAGTTGATCTCACTATTAAATAGTGGTTTCTGCTCTGTTAACTAGTATGGGTTATAAAGAATAAGCAGATAAAAAACTGAGAAACCCATTGTGGACTCTCCTGGCATCCACTCTGTTCAGGAGGTGCCTGGGTCTCTTTCAGAGGTCAGTAATGTTGCCAGCATCTTGTTTTATGGAGCTTAAATGTGTCTCAGGTCTAATTGCTGCTTCATACCCGTTACAAAATGGTACTTGGGGATCTTTGCAGAGCTGTGGTGGGTTTCATCTGCAGGTCAGTGATGGCAGAGCAGGTGCTCAGGTCTCTGCTCTCCCTTACAGATTTACACCCGCTCTGTCATTGACCCCATCCCTGCCCCAGCCGGCGACACCTGCGCCGACAGCGCCTCCAAAGCAGGGGACAAGCAGAAGAAGAAAACCAAGATGTCAGATGAAGACATCATGGAAAAACTACGTAGGTGCCTTCATTTCAGATAAACAGGGGCTTTAGGGCTGGGGGAGGGATGTTACAGTTTTGCCCTCACCCTTACTTGGTGTGCAGTGCTTGGGTAGCTTTGTGTCCAGCAGCAGCTGAGAGCGCTGCGCTGGCTCGGGTGGTTTGTAATGCTTGGAGCCCTGTGGGGTGGAAAACAAGGATAGAACAGATTTGGGGTTGTGTCATACATGCACATCAGTGTCACAACTGAACTTCAATCAAACCATAGTCAGACAAAACAGTTTCTGCTGTTGCTTGTTCCATGACCATCCTGGTGATGATTTTTCACCGTGTTAATGTTCCCACTGCAGTGTTCTTACTGTGCCACCAACTTTGCTACTTGAGCTAAGGCCTGTCTTGGCCAGGCCAGCCCTGCTCCTGGGGGACAGTAGGATTGGACTGACTTTTTGATTGTTTTTCTTTCTTTCAGGCACTATTGTAAGCATAGGAGATCCCAAGAAAAAGTACACCAGATATGAAAAAATTGGGCAGGGGTAAGTATTGACCCCAACTTTTATTCCCAGTGGGCTGGTGTTAGCAGCAAAGTGCTGTTCTCTGCCTCAGTCCACCTACTGGGCAGGCAGAGATGTTGGCTGCATTCAGCAGTGATAAATCACAGAATCCCACCCTAGTTAGGGTGGGAAGGGACCTTAAAGCCCATCCCTTAATGTTCCGCTCCCTGCCATGGGCAGGGACACCTTCCACTGGACCAGGTTGCTCCAAACCCTGTCCAGCCTGGCATTGAACACTTCCAGGGATGGGGCAGCCATGACCTCTCTGGGCACCAAACAGTAAAGTAAATAAACAGTGAAGGCATCACACAGTGGTGGAAATTTTGAATTGAAAACTGAAGCAGTTTTATGCTTGTGACTTGGCTGTTCACATGTGCGTTTGTTACGTAGGGAGGTTCAACTTGCTTTAACATCCTTCTTTCTCTTCACAGGGCTTCAGGTACAGTTTTCACAGCTATTGATGTGGCAACAGGGCAGGAGGTAAGATTCCTGTGTTCATTTTTTTGTTTAACTGTTCTGTAGGTGGCCAGAATGATTTGACTGATTTCCTTCAGTGGCTCCCATTGCTGCTATCACCTCTCAGATCTGTTTGTTACAGTCAGTTGTAACAGTGTGTGCCTTGTTCTGTAGTAATCAGATGATGAAAGCTAAAAATAGAGATTTGTTTTTGCAGTGTAAAGCAAGGGAGTGAGGTGTTCCAGAAGTGAGTTTGGAAAATGGTTTATCCTTCAGGAATTGCAGGCACTGGCGTCTTCAGTTTCCAGAAATAAAATTTTGTTTAGTCTTTGCACACTTGGCTGTGTCTGTCTCTGTGACCAGCTTGTCTCATGTGATGCCCTGTTGTAGTCAGAGTGACTTCTCCATTTCCTCCTCTTTGCTTTTATCCCTTGGTTTCTCCAGTGAAATTGGTGGCATCAGCAATACTCTGCAGGTTTGTCATCCAGTGACCATATCTTGGGAGACACCCCAGTAGGGCTTCTGGGACTCAGATTTTAAGAATTATTTGTCCCAGTTTAACTTCAGATTTCCTTAATTTTCTTTTAATGCTTTTATTTAAGGTCTTTCCTAGATTTTCCTTTAAATATCCACAAGTAGGCATTCCTTAGGTCACTGGTAAGGAAATGCCCTTTCAGCAGTAACCACATTCAGCAGTCCTGCAGTGGAGCACCATATGTAGCTAAAACTTGAGCCTTGCCATTATCTCAGTGTGTTCTCTGCATCTCAGTTTGCTCTCTACACACTGTAGTATTTCATGTCCTCTTACTAAATTTTGGGATCCAGGGCCTTTCTTTGACCTCCTCTGCACTTTGGCAGGCAGCTGATGGCTTGCAGCCTTTATGCAGTGCTTGGGTTTCCTCTGCTTGATGCCTGAGGATAGAGTTGGGTCTATTCATCAGTAAGAGGAGCTCTCCTCCTGGAGCTACACAGTGACAGGACAAGAAGGAACAGACAAAAATTGCCATAAAGGAAATTCGAGTTAGAAATTAGAAATATTTTCCCTCTCAAGGATGATCAGGCATGACACTGGAGCCCAAGAGGGATTGTGGAATATCTGCTCATTGAGGTCTCAACTCCAAACTCCCACAAGACCCTTAGCAGCCTGCTCCACCTCCAATTGTAGTTATTTTGTCACTCTGTGCCACAGAATGATGAGAAATTGTTCCTTTGCTGTCCTTGGCAATATAATAACAATCATTTCTACAGGATTTTGTTGGTTGTGTTTGGTTTTGGAGTCAGGGCAGGTTGTCTTGCAGAACCCCAAAGTGCCTCCTCAGAGTGTTGGAGTTAACAGAGCTGGGACAATTCTTCTCCAATATAAACTCTGTAGTACTTGTCATTGTTAACTTATTTCCTGCATAAGGTGGGCCTTTATCTTCCCTTTTCTCTCTAGGATAGTTCATTGAGTTAATGGCTTTGAGAGGAATTCCTTCTGCCTCCCAGCATTCCTTATACCCAAACCCCAATTCGTTCAGAATAGAGAACAACAAATTGCCTCACCTTGCATTGGAAGGCTCACATTTTCTCTCTGAGTTGCTACAGGATTCTCTTCTGTTTCAGGCCTGTTTGATGTGGAATTGGGTGAATATCTTTCAATCTCCTGAATGTTCCCTTTGCTGTCTGTTCTGGCCTCTCTTGCTGTGAGTGGGTCCTTTCAGCTGCAAGAGGATGATGTTGGCCATGGGTGCAAGTTTTTTGCTGATCAAGATGCATTTCTTTTAAGTTGCATGCTGATAAATAAACAACTTGCCAGGACAAACTGTTCTAAACTCCTTTAATCCTGTTACAGGATCCCTTCTGCATTTTCTGTATTAAGAGTGACTGAAAGGTTTGGGTACTGAGGTTTGAGATTTCTCTTTTCTTTTGCCCTATTCAGGTGGCCATTAAACAGATCAATTTGCAGAAACAGCCCAAGAAGGAGCTGATAATTAATGAGATCTTGGTAATGAAGGAGCTAAAGAACCCCAACATAGTCAACTTCCTGGACAGGTAAATGCAGCCAGCTGGCTGATTCCTCATCCCAAGGATGTTATCCCTCACACAGACCTGCTCTTCCTCTGCCTAAGGCTGTTGGAAGCAGACAAGGCTGTCTATAGACTGTCACCCTGGTGGCACAGGGACATGCTTTTGGTTTTCTCCTTGTAGTTACCTCGTAGGGGATGAATTGTTTGTGGTGATGGAGTATCTGGCTGGAGGCTCTCTAACAGATGTGGTCACAGAGACGTGTATGGATGAAGCACAGATTGCTGCTGTCTGCAGAGAGGTGAGTGTGGAGGTGCTGGCTTGAGGAATCCAGGTGTTCCCTATTCCCCTAATTTTTATGGCATTCTCAGGTCAGCACTAATTGCCACAATTACTGCTGAAGCCATTGAGTACAGAATGAATGGTACCATGAGTAGAAATCAATATTAAAACTGCAGAAAATAACAAAATTAGGTTAACTCTGGACTAACTGGGGCTTTGCAAGTTGTAACACAAAAGATCTACAGTGGGTTTTGAGGTGAGTGTTTGGGAATGTTTGGTGATGGGGCAAATAAAATCTGTGGGTTTGGTACCTGGGGTGTCTCGTCCTGCTGACACTATTAACAGAAAGATGAATTATTGACAGAATAATGTGAATAAAGTTCAGGGAGCAGCAATAGAGAAGTTTAGCAGCTGGAAGGAATGGCTTTTTTAACTTGGACTAACAAAAAACATTCAAAGGCACCAAGAAAAAAAAAATCTGCATGTTCAGGTATGGGTAATGTAGAAAGGAGAATAAAAAAGAAAAATAAAAATTCCTGAAAGCTTTGAAGTGTTTTCCAGAAGGAAGAAGGGAACTGTGTTTGCTCACAGTGTGGATCTGCTGAAACAGGAGTACATTAAGAAACATACACTGAAATAAAGATGAGCTGAATGCAGACTATCCCTTTCCCACTTCAGCTACTCCCACAGTGTATGACATCTGTAGTTCTGTGCCAGTTAAACTTTCTTTATGGATTTCTCAGGAAAATAATGCTCCAAGAGGCTGTGGTTGGAATAAATTCAAGGTTGCAGTAAGATTTCAAATGAAAGTGTTAAAAGCAGCTGATACAACAGCTTATCAGTGGTTTCTGCCCTGAGCAAGTGCCAGTATTCAGCTCAGGCTTGATTTTATCATGGCAGAAGGAGAACTGTGTTATCTGCTGTGCAGGAGAAACAGAGGCTTCTCCAAAGCCCATCTGACTCCATCAGCATGACCAGTGTTTTGTGACTCACCCCAAGGGAGGGGAGGGAGAGCAAACTTGCACAGTAACGTGTATGGACAGGGAATGGTTTCCAGAGAAACCAGAGCTGCAAGCAGAGAACCAAAAGAGTAACTATTTACTGTGACAATAATGAGCTCTTCTGAGGAAGAAATCAAATACTGAACTATTGTACTTCATCAAATCTCTGCTGCCCAGTGTTTTAGATACATTTAGTTTTGCAAATTAATGTCACTTTGCTAAAGCAAACCAAGATAAAAAAAGCCTCAGTGGGGCCATTGTGCCAAGCTGCAAATGCCAAATGTTCTACTTAGATGGAAAGAGAAAAATCTGGCTTTTTTTCTTTTGCCTTTTGTTCTCAAATAACAAAAGTAAATTTCATGATGGTTTTGGGCAGAAACTTAGTGTGAAAGGTTTTCATCTGAAAACAATGCAAACCAGCATTAGTGCCTTTCAGAATGAAGATGTTTTACAGCCTTCACTGTAGAAGTTGTGTGGATGTTGGACATGAAACCTCACTAATTCCTCTTGGTGAAACGTCAGCCTGAAAAGCTCTCACTTAATCCTTTATGGTTCCACTGTAGAATCTGTGGGATGTACCAAAATTAACACCAGGGATTTCTGAGAGCATCTTGGGTGATGAGGAGTTTAAAGGATGAATTTATTAAGATAGGGAAACTTCATGGTGAAATGATTTTTGACCTCCTGAAATCCAGAGTGTATTTTTTTAGCCCAAGAGCTTCCTCTGCTGGTTATTTTCAATAACAACTTTCTGTTCTTGCTCTCAGAGCTGGCTGAGGGTGTGAGCATGGCTTGAAATTTGTGTTCACATACAGCAGTTGTTTTTGTGGGTGCTGAATGTTGTTTTTTTTCTCTCTCATCCAGTGTTTGCAAGCTCTTGAGTTCCTCCACGCCAACCAGGTCATCCACAGGGACATAAAGAGTGACAACGTGCTGTTAGGAATGGATGGATCAGTTAAACTGAGTGAGTAGCACACAATTGTTTCATGTTCTGTTTTTCCTTTTCTAGGAATCTCTGGAAAATCTGTAAATTGGTAGAAGGAGAATTGGCAGGGAAGTCTGAGGGGGATTTTTATTGACCATGAGTAATAGAAATCAGTTCTGCTATAAAATATGTATCAGGCAGCAGGTGCTGATAGTCTGAGGGCCCTTAGACTGGGGCTGTGAGCGTGGTGGCCAGGAAGGATGTTGAAGCAAACCTGTGGCCCCATGAATACGTTGGTAAATAGGAAGTGACTGGGACAGACAGTGAAGCAAAATGGGAATGATTGCAAGAGCAAAGTTGCAGCAAACTGCAGTGGCAGTGTTAGGAGGCCATGACTTGATGTTAATGCTTTGCCCCATTCATTAAAAGGCTACTAATGAGAAAATTGGGCATTATTGGTCATTGGCCTTACCCTGTACCTTTTCTTGGAGTGGTAGTGTAACACTTTGATTAATATAATCATGACAAAACAAACTACTTGCTTTTCAGGTAATTGTTATGCATGCTTGTGCCAGTAAATCCTTTTCTGCTGTGTGTAAATGGAAATGATGTGAAAGCACTGGTAGCTGTCAGGACTGTTGAGAAAGAGGTGTATTATCTGCCTTTCTTGGGTGTAGGAATGCACAAAGCATATAACAATCAAAGAGTTAAGGTAAAAAGTGTTTTTAGTAGGAATTTGAAGTTCCATGAAGATGTGTCTTAGCAATATTCCTTTTTCTAGATGGGTTGCAGTCTTATTTATGAGATCGAGTGTGAAGAAGGATTACAAATAACCTGATTTGTGTTCCAGCATTGTTGGATGTGCTGCTCACTTGCATAGGGAATTTTTTTAAGGATGTGATGTGTCTGTGCACAAACTGTGGATTCAGAGGCTGAAGAGGACAGTTACAGCAGAGGATGTGGCTGAGAAGAGTTAGCTGGAGAAGGATCAAAATTGCCAAAGAGGTGTCAAAGCAAAGTGGCCAAAGGACAGAGTTAGCAGCTGAGTCAAAATCATCACCCCAGCAGGCTGGGGGAGGATGAGGAGGAAGGAGACACAGGAGAAAACAGGAGTCAGTGCAAAAATGCCCTGTATGAAGGGGAGGTGGTGTAATCAGTGCTGAGCAAGCTCTTCTGGGGCTGTGTGATTATATTGCTTTAGCAAAAGTTCAGGGTGGGAGAAGCTGCACCTTCTTTGTGAGCTCTTGCCCTTCTCTGAGGGGGTCTGGTGACAGGACAGGTGTCACCACTGCAGCTGCACGTGCTACTGGTGGGTGAAACTGGATTCCTGCCTGTCTTCTTCTGTGCTGGGCTGGCTGGGAGGTCAGGAGAACACACTGCAGCTGCTTCCCTGGGCTGTGCTGGGAGGTGACTGTGACACCTTCATAAGGCCAAAAGGTGCAGGAGGATCTTGGTGACTCCTATAGGTTTGATTTTTGTTTGGTTTTGTTTTTTTTTTTTAAGGCAGCATTTTGACTGTCAGAGTGGGGTAGTTCTTTGTTAAATGGTCTTGGTACAACTTGGCACTTCCATGACTTGGCTCTTTCCTTAGAACTGCTTGGCATAACACTTCCAAAAATCACCTTGGAATTTAAATTTCTCTCTCTCTTCTCTCCCTCTCTCTCTCTCTTTCTCTAACTTAGTGTCAATGATAAAGTAATATCTGTCTCCTGCCTTAACTGTGTTCTTATTGATGCTTTACATGCCTGGGA
The DNA here is from genome assembly GCA_013400955.1 of Drymodes brunneopygia. Lineage (NCBI taxonomy): Eukaryota > Metazoa > Chordata > Aves > Passeriformes > Petroicidae > Drymodes > Drymodes brunneopygia. The sequence continues at coordinate 136,131 of VZTZ01006798.1, read as the reverse complement.
AGTGGGAGTGCTGCAGCTGGATAAAGTAACATGATGGGACATGCATTGCTGCTGCACCTGAAGGCTATAGGAATAGGTGACTTTTCTCGTTTTCTTGAGTGTGGTTGTTCTCTTTGGTAGTTACCTTGTGGAGAGGTTTGTTTGTCCAGGTTCCTGCTGCTGACTGGGGTAGCACTGCACTTTCCTGGAGCCTTGTTTCCGTGTCTGTCGGCTGTAGTACCTGTATAGATGGCCAGAGTGCTGTGAAATGTTGACCTCAGTAGCTGCACAAGTACAATCTGTTTAGCAGGGCAGAAGCCATGGATTGTGAATGGATTTCTTCCAGTTCAGGCTGTACAACACACCACGTGCAGAACACTCTCTGCCTGTGTTCTGCCTGATTGCTTATTTTGGCTGTTACCACTCTAGAACTCTGGGAGGAAGGACTGGGCAAAACACCATTCTTCTACAGGGTAATTCTTGTTTCCAGAGGCCAAAAGCCTTGTCTTCACTCCATGGAATTCTGCCCTGCTTAAGCACCTTCAGGTTTTGTATTTTCATTTGCACGTTGGCTTTTTTTAATATGGAAAATATAGTGGGGGAGGAAAGAAGAAACTGCTCTCTCAATGAAATGTCTGTGTAGCAATAGAGAAGTCTTCTAGGAAAGCCACTTCTCGGGGTGCACCAGTTTAACCTCTTGAACTTGTGTTGTCCTGCAGCTGACTTTGGGTTCTGTGCCCAGATCACCCCCGAGCAGAGCAAGCGCAGCACCATGGTGGGAACCCCGTACTGGATGGCTCCTGAGGTGGTCACACGGAAAGCCTACGGCCCCAAAGTGGACATCTGGTCCTTGGGCATCATGGCTATTGAGATGGTGGAAGGAGAACCCCCATACCTCAACGAAAACCCCCTGAGGGTAAGGAGCCCTGGCCTTGCTGGAACTGTTCACCACTGTCAGTGATTGGTCATTAATTGCATCTGCATTAAAAAGAAAATGAAGTGTAAAAGCCAACAAGCTTCAGCAGTACAACAAAATTCCTCCAGAGGAAGAAAGCTGTCTTGAATTTGCAGTCAGCCTTACCCTGACTCCTCATCCCTGGAAGCGTCCAAGGCCAGGGTGGATGGGACTTGGAGCAACCTGGTCTAGTCAAAGGTGTCCCTGCCCATGGCAAGGGTGGAACAAGATGGGTTTTAAGGTCCCCTTCAACCTAAACCAGTCTGGGATTCTGTGATTGTATTTAGATTTGCCTGCCTGTAATTAAAACACAGGACTTTGACCTCAAGCCTCTGTGATAGTTTAGGGAAAGTAAATCCATGATGTTATGGAAAGTGCTGCTGTGTCACAACCTGATACTTTCTTTGCTAGGGTCAGTATCTGTTGCCAAAAGATCTTGAATATTATTTTGCTACTAGCAAGAATAGGTCATGACTGCCTACACTTCTGGCATTTTTACAGTTCTAACTCTGAAGTTGAGGAGAAGTAAGCTGCAGAGCCCTCTCACCTGAGGGCTTGCCATCAGGCAAGTCAGTTTGGCATCTTTTAAAGCTTGGTTTTGGTTATACCTTATTCTTCATTTTACAGGCTTTATATTTGATAGCAACTAATGGCACACCAGAGCTCCAGAACCCCGAGAAACTGTCCCCAATATTCCGGGATTTCTTGAACCGATGTTTGGAGATGGATGTGGAGAAAAGAGGATCAGCCAAAGAATTGCTACAGGTGAGACTCAGTTTCTTCTCACAGTGTGAGGTCCAGAGGGCACAGTCAGGTCAGCCTGTGGTGAACCACACCATGGATTGGCACCCTTTCTTTTTTTATGTGTTTTCTCCTGGGAACTGCAGTGAGAGCAGTTGGGAGGAAAGACTCATAATACACTCCAGAGTTGTTCCATCACAATCTGTGCCTTCACTCTGCCGCTGCCAAAGCATCCAGCAGTTTAGGAACTCCCTTCAGGAGGTGGCCATTGATAGCATCTGCATTGCTTTTCATACTTCCATTGCAAATGTCCCCTTCAGAGCTCCTGATAAAATAGTCTGCTGGTCTGACATCAGTGTTCAAGCCTTGAAAAGAAAAGTTTCCCTTCTCCCCAGGGTTCTGCCTCACGAGCTGAGCAGCTGGAGCACTGTCCTTGCTATTGTGCCACCCTTTCTCCTTTTAGTTTTGATTTTAAATACTTTCTGTGCACTGGAAAAAAGCTGGTTTGTTAAATGAAATCTGCCTGTAGGCAGTGTTGTGTGAAGGAGTGAGAGAATCACTGGTGCCGTTTCTGGGGAGAGCAAGGAGTAGCAGATGATGTTAGAAGCTTTCCCAGTAAAGCCAGCTGCTGCTTCTTCTCTTTCTCTGATTATTTCTTGTTTAGATCTCTGTTTTGCTCATTGCAAGTGCAGCTTCAATACTCACCTTTTCCAAAAACTGAGATATTCCAGGAGAAACTGCATTGGGCAAGGCAGTGTGATCCCAGCCAGCTTGGGATCATTTTGTCCTTGGAGCCATCAGGAGAAACACACGAAACAAGTCAGCAGTTAAAATGCAGAGTCATTCCTATTTAGCTCCATAGAAACATGAATCCTGCTGGAAATCAAAGCTTTCAAAGCGTGTCTTTCACTGATTCCTGGTGTTTGTGTCTTCCTGGCAGCATCCCTTCTTGAAACTGGCCAAACCTCTGTCCAGCTTGACGCCACTGATCCTGGCAGCCAAAGAAGCAATGAAGAGTAACCGCTAACATCCTGCCACAGCCTTCTTCCTTTTTTGTTTGTTTGTATTTTACAAATCTTTATAATATATGAAATTGTTACACTTCGGGGGGGAGGGAAGGGGTTTTTGTGGGGGTGGGAAACGTCTGCAAAAGGGAAGAAACTCTCATCCAGAAGACACCCAAAATACATTGTGGCGACTCTAGAGATCCCTGTCCGGGGTCCAGAAGGAATTGAGGGCTGAATTACTGGCCTTTGTGGGGTTTTTTATTCTGATTTTTTGTTTCCCAGACAGCCCAGAAATGCCACTTGCTGTGCCCAGGGCTTTAAGGGGTTTTAACGACTTCGCTGTAACAGCTCCCGTTGTACCCTCTGGGTACTTTCAATACTTGAATGACAGATTCAAGCTTTCAGAGAGCAGTACTAATTTTACCTGCTGATCTCTTTGACTCTCCTCTTCCTCCCCTCTGCCTGCAATCCCTGTGGGAAGCTCCCAGTGACCAGATTCACGGCAGGTGTGGCGAATGTGAAGGTACATCTTGCCCCTCATTTCTTTTTCGGATTAGCTGTCGCTGTACTGCAGAATCAACAGCTCGGTTACTTAAGGAATCACAATGTATGGAAATGGTTTTCACTTCTTAAAACGAATAAGGAGAGAGAGAGAGAGGGGGAAGAGAAGTATTCAGCTGTTTCTCACGCCTGTGCTCTGTGGACATTTTTTTTAATCAAAAATGTGGCCTCTTTGTAGAACCGTAATGATCGGTGAAGTCTTTGGGTGTGGGTTATGGATGTGTAGGTTGGGGTCAGATACTTTATTTATGATCAAATGATCAGTTCTAGTCAGGGCAAGAAAAAATTCCAGCTGTCTTCCTGTCTGCTCTTTTTTCCCTGTTAGACTTGCTGGCCAGAAGCTTGAGGGATAACGTGCTTGGTGCAGTGGGTGGTTCACAAACATGTATCTGTGCTCTGACTTGGGCTTTGGAAGTTATGCTGGTGCCTTTGACTTTTTTTATTTTACATTTCCCTTCTTTGTATCAAATACATTTTTGTATATGTTGTAATTTCCCCCTCCTCCCCCCCGCCAAGCAAATAATGCATCATCCTATGGAGTTGTCAGAGTTTAAAGTATTAGAGCTATTTTTTTCCAGTTTTGTATGTGCTCCATTTGTACTAATGAAACCAGAAGAACAAATAACCAGATCTGAGGACACTGACGATACAGGATTTTGGAAACATGATCCGAACAGAAGATGATGAACACCTGGAGATGCCAAAGTTGTGAGATGAAGCAGAGGGGATGCAGTGCTGTCAGACCATCGTGGGGCCTGTTGGGCTGGCTGGTGTCACACTGATCTTTGTCACCAAGGATGTTGTGCCAGCCAGGATGGCTGCAGCCAACCCTTCAACACAACAGAAAGTGCCTCCTTCTGAAGGACAGCACAGCCTGAGAGCTTCAGTTCTTGGGCTGTTGCCTGGGTGAGTTTAGCAGAGCCTGTGCCCCTTCCAGTGCTACAGTCTATGTATTTCAGCCTCCCCAAGTGTTTAAGGAAGAGCCAAGCAGTACCAATGTGCCAAATGAGTCTGTGAAAGAACAACCACACCTTCAGTGGGATTGTACTGCATTCCCAGTGGGGCAGGGCCTGGGACAGACAGGGCTGTGCTTGGCTGTGGACAGAGGACCCTGAATAAAAATTTTTGCACACTTTTGCAAACATTGCTGGCAGGGGATAGAAGTCGTGTTCAGAGAATTTCAGTATCTATGTATAGAGAGAATGACATTTTGGGGACTGGTAGCCAAGGTATGACAAAAGAAACTCCCAGGTGAGAGAGGCTGGGTAGGACAGCAGAAGCAGTTTGGGGGGATGGTGGAGGGGGGAGCAGGGCTGGGGTCTCACAGCTCCTGGGATTGTGTGGGGCCAGCAGGGTGCCTTGTTGGGCAGGTTCAGCTTGTGTTCTGCTCCTGTGGTAGTTAAAATCTGTGTTGGGTTAATTATCTCAGCTGCTGCTCACAGGGATAAATCTCTCTGGCTGTAAGTGTAAGAACAGTTATGGCTTTAAATTTTAAATTCAAGGAAGTGTCTCATTCCAGGTAAGGAAATCCAAGTGCATTTCCCTGGAAAAAAGGTCTATTATGAGCCATGGACACTGTAATCACCCTGGTTTGAGTCTGTCCTGGCTCCCTGATCAAATGGAGCAGTGAGGAGGCTTGGCTGAGGAAAAAAACCTGTTGTACCAGTGATTCCCTCTTTGTCCATTGCTGGCAATGGACTTGGTGAAACTCCTTGTGCCAGAGTTAAACTGGGAACTTTTCTTTCTTTCATCTTTTTATTTTGTTGGTTTTTTTTCAATGGCACAATCTAGATAAATTTAGCTTTTTAAAATAGAAAACAAGAAATCATAAGTAATTTTAACTTATTAGTTCACTTTTATTGGTGAATGAGAACGGTTTAAAACACATAAAATTTGTCCAATTTAGTCTGCTTTGGGAGATTATTTCTGAGGATTCAGCCATCCTAAGGCACAAAACTTGGCCCAATCCCAAGTTCCCAAGTTGTGTGTGTGTGACCTGGGATGGTTCAGCTCTGAGGCTGGATTTGCCAACATCTCCCTGGCCCCACAGCTGCTGTTGTGTGGTGAGGTTTCCATGGGGATCAGAGGTGGGGCTGGCAGGAGAGGAGAGCCAGGAGAGAAGGTTTTTGTGCTGTGCTTTTGTGTCTGAAGGGTTGGGCATCACTTTGCTGAGGGTGTCTGCGAGGTGAGAAAAGCTCCAAGCTGTGGGTTTGCCCTGGTGGGAGCAGAGCACAGTCCTGGAGTGGGTGCAGGGCTGTCAGCTCTGCTGTGTCCAGCCAGAGCTGGGGAAAATGATGGGAAGGGATGAGTTGCATCCCAGGGTGGGGATTCCTGTGCATCCCTCTGGGGTGCCCACCCAAGGTCCTGAGTGGGGATCGGATGTGACCCCTGTGAAGTGTCAGTGGGGCAGCTTGTGGCTGAGGTGCAGGTGTGCAGGGAGTGTGGGATTCCTGGGATGGTGTTATCATGGAACAAACCAGAGTTCTCCTTAAAAAACAGCCATGGAAATGTGCACTTTGCCCTGCCTTAGGAGTTAATGAGACTTCATTGGAGCCTTCCCCCCTGGCTCTCTGTGCAGGGAGGTGCAAAGGTTTGGCTGCAGCAGATGGGTCCCGTTGTCAGAGGGGCTGGGGAGGGAGCAAAAATGTGATTAAGGGTCTCTCCAGCTGGAATTGAGTCAATAAATCTCTCTGGTCTGTTTTTCCCTCTGTTCCTTATACTGTTGATGGGAATGGAAGTAGGTGCAAGCTTTCTTTTTATTTTTTTAACTGTCTTCAGATGTTAATGTTGCCTTTTGTGTAATTTAATCCCATTATGTTATTTAATTGTTACTGCAATATTAACTACTGTATTTGTTGACTTTGTTTAATAACTGTTCTTTCAGGGCTAGAAATAAACTTTTAAAAAACGTTTGGGTTTTTTTCCCCCCTTTTCCCTGTCATGAATTTATACCTTTGAGGATAAGAGTATCTGAAAGAGTTCACATGTTATTGTTTTACTGAGGTTAACAGAATGTGTTTGGAACTAAGCTTCTTATGAATGCTTTAATGACTGTGGGTATAATTTTATGCTATACCAGCCTACTTTTTCCTTTTAAAGTTTTATTACTCATCAGTGTCGGTGCCACCTTTGGGATCACCACAAGCTTTCCTTGCTGCCATGCACTGCTGGCAGGTGGCTGTGCCTCCCAAAAAAACCTCTGGATCACTGATGGGAGGAGAGCAGCTCCTTTTCACCTACCATGGGAGAGAGATCCCTCACCCTCCAGGAGAAGGGAGCAAAGCAAACACCAGCCTGGCCCATCCCAGCCACGTGATGGGCCCAGGAACCTCTGGTGATGTGATGATGATCCAGGAGCTGTTCCAGCCGTGGGTACCATCCAGTGTCCTGCTTACAAATATCACAGCATGGGATCCATGGGAATTGAGCTGTCCTGCTGCCTGCTGGAAGGTTTGGCTCCTGGGTTTGCTGTGTCTCCGTTGATCGGCGTTGGGAGTGAGGCCACTGGTGCTCTCCGAGGAGTTGGGATGAGATCCACGGTGCCTCGTGGCCTCCAATGCTGCAGAGAGCCACTTGTGTTTTCCACTGAACCTGCAAACAGGCTGCGGGATGTTGGCCTGCCAGTCCAGCTCAAGCCAAGGACAAGGAGGGATTTGCTTTGGGGTTGAGCCTGGGTCAGTTGGCTCAGGATGAAGTTTCTGCCTCAGCTGTGAATGGCAAGGACTTGCCTTATCCTGTGTTTCCCGTGTGGAAACTGGGAACTGGGCTCTTCCCCTTTCTTACACATTAAATACAAGCTTTGCTCATCCACTGCAAAGGGAAATGAAGAAACCACTCATCTCCAGCTGCTGCTTCACCAGACAGGAGAATGTCAGATTGCACAGAGCCTGTCCCTCCAGGGTTACCAATTTGTTACAGTATCTTTGTCTCTATATATGATCTGCCCTTTGTGCATTTAAACTGGTGTTCTCTAGCACTGCTTTTAAGTGGTTTGGCATTTAATTTCTGGGGGAAAAGTGGACAGGAGGAGAAGGTGCTTAGTGGAACTGAGGATTATCAGGATTTTGGTACTTGAAGGAGAGCAGGGCTTTGGCTGATTTTGGCTTGCACAGCTGGAAGTTGCAAGTCCTTGATAAATCCTCCTAAGTCTTGTGTGAACTTGCTCCTCCCTTGCACATACCTGCCCGAGACTAAACCCAAGATCAGCCCCATTTTTTGAGATCAGTTTATTCAAGACTGGATATTTAAAACACAGTTCTTGAAGGCAGTAAATTTGGGGGCAGCAGTTTCTCCCTTTCAGGGCTGCTGTTTGGCTGCAGTGAGTTACTGCAAAGCTGAGCAGAACTGTTTGGACTGCACCAGGAGCACGCTGGTTAAAACCAGGGTGGGTGAAAGGTGAGGATCCTCATGAGCAGTGTGTGTTTTCATGGCAGTGCCTAAAGAGCACTGTTGGATTTCTGGGCAGTTCCTGTGACTCCTGTGCTGGAGCACAGTGGTGTCTGTGGATCCCTGCTCCCAGGGATTTGTACTGCTGCATTTTCCCCCCTTTTTTAATATAAACCTGCATTTTGCTCTTGAGATTATTTTTAATAAAAACAGCCGTCCTCAATCATGTGAGAAAGCAACATGAGATTTTGCTGAGCTCAGTCAGACCCTGCTTGTTGCTCTCCAGATGTGTGGAGGAAGCAAGCAGTTTCTTCCAAGAGCTGTTTTCCCTACTTTGAATCCAGCCCAAGGAAAGATTTCTTTTCCTTGAGGGAGGGAGGGAAATGCCACCAAGTGAGAGCGATGACTTTCTGTGACTTCTCTGCCTGCAGCCTGTTAGGAGGGAGCAGGGCAGCTCCACCACAGCCCCTCATGCTTTTCCCAGCTGGTGCCTGCAGTGGGAATGTCCTCCAGCACATCATCACTTAAAATCATGGAATTAATCAGGTTGGGAAAGACTTTTACGATCAACCTAAACAGTCCATCGAGATTTCAAACCCCAGCTGACCTGAGTGTGGAAACAGCCCCTGGGGACCGATAGTTTGGGTTTTTTAATGGGATTTTCCCAGTGGGAAGTTAGGGGTTGCTCATTCTCTTTCAGTCACTGAACAGGCCCCCAGACTTCTGCTTTGGAGCTGTGTTGAGTCAGTGCAGAGGAGGGAAGAGCAGCCAGGCTGTGTCAAGGCATGGATATGGCTCAGTGCATGGATGGCTCAAGGCTCCAGGTCCTGATGTTTCCTGGAGGGCTCATGAACAAAGAATCCAGCTTGGTACCAGTGTGGATCAACAGTGAGGACACTGATGGGACTCAAGGAGGGGAGATGGCCACAGGACAGATGTCTTCTGGAATTCTTTGAGGTTTCTAGAGCCAAGGATTACCCATCTTTGTTACTTTTTCCTCTCAGTGAATGCTTATTCTAAGGATTCAGGTCTTTTCATGAAGCACAATTAACTCTTGGATCTCCTGGAGCCCTTTCCCTGCCTGACCATGATGGGAAACCTGCCCCAGGTTCCTGCTGCTTTGTCACAGCAGCTGGGAACACGTGGCTGCTCCTGGAGAGCTCTAATCCACCCCCTGCCCAGTGAAACTCCCCTTAAATAAACTTACAACTCTTTTTTTCTGTAGCTATTGCCTCTTTGAGGGTGAAAATAGCAAAGGAGCTGGGGTGGCTCTGCTCAGCTCTTCAGTGTTTTTGGGGAGTGTTTATTTTGGTGAACTCTGGAAGTGCCAACTTGTTCCTATCCTGTGGCTAAACCCCCCCACTTGAATATCTGCATTTTTAGCTCTGAAAGCAAGTTTGGTTGAGAAAGACACTGATGTTCCAGCTACAGAAAAGGGGTTTTCGGTGGGAATGTTGGAATTTTTAGATAGTTTTGTTCCTAGAAGAGCAGCCCTGCAGAGCTGTGTGGAGTTTGCTGTCAGCACTAACAGAAATGAGGGAATGAGCCCCTGGCTTTGTTTAATCCCATCATTACCCTTGGAATCAGCAGCTCCCAGCTCCTCTCTCCAGCCTGGGTTAAATGTCCCACAACTGCAGGATGTGCCATGGGCACAAGCAGTGGGTGGGGAATGGTCTTTAAACCTTGGAATGTTTATTTCCTAAGGCCCAGCTCTTACAAGGATTGAAAAGAAGGGAAAGATCCATTTCTGGGGGAAGGGAAAGATGGATTTTCTTTCCCAGTTTTACCAGTCTGTGTCTTGTGATCTGGTGCTTCTGGGGACTTCCAGGGACTGGATTCCCTGGGTCCTTGTGAGGTTTTGTTTCTAAAGAGAAAACTCTCCTGGTTTCTCTGCTCCTGAGGAACACAGGAGTGGAGGTGGAAAGAAATTAGTTGGATTGTGATTTTAAGTATTTTGTGGTTGGTTCTGCAGTGATGAGTAGCTTTGACCAGCGCTTTGTTGCTGCCAGAGGTCAATTTTCACGAGGGCAAAATTACTAATTTATGAGACTCTTAAAGAATATTTCATCTTCTGTTATTCAAGCAAAGTTCATTCGAGGTGAAAGATGGGTGCTTGTACTGTCATGTGGAGGGAGAATTGGGGTAAAAAGAGTTAAACTGAGCGAAGTTCTGGGGCAGGTTGACCAAAAGCAGGGCAGTTTTGGGGCCAGGAGAAGAGGGCTTGGATGATGGGTGGTTGGCAGTGTGGTCCCTCTCCTCTCCCTCTCCTCTCCCTCTCCTCTCCCTCTCCTCTCCCTCTCCTCTCCCTCTCCTCTCCCTCTCCTCTCCCTCTCCTCTCCCTCTCCTCTCCCTCTCCTCTCCTCTCCTCTCCGAACCTCTCCAAACCTCTCCTCTAAGCTCCAGCTTTTCATGGCTTGGGCTGCACTGCTGGAGCCAGTTTGAACTGTATGAAGAGCCTCATCCCTGCTCAAGTGTGCTTCCAACCTGTGTTTCCTGGTAATTTTTTATAAATGACACAGGGAGGTGAATAAAATGGTCCAAATCAAAGCTGTTGGTTCTTTGTGTGTGATGGGCAGTGAGAGGAGCTGGCACTGCCTGCCCTGGGGATGCAGGAGAGCCTGTTCTGCCCAGAGGGATGGGAAATGGGGGCTCAGGGTGGTGGCACTTCTGCTGGAGAGCAGGGAAGTGACCCAGAAGCCACATCATGTATTGTTTACCAGGGAATCCCAGAGTGGTTTGGGTTGGAAGGGGCCTTAAACCCATCCCTTTCCACCCCCTCCATGGGCAGGGACACCTTCCACTGTCCCAGCTTGCTCCAAACCCTGTCCAGCCTGGCCCTGGACACTTCCAGGGATGGGGCAGCCACAGACAGGCATTGGAGCCAAGCAGAAAGGAAATGAAGTTTTTAGTTCCTTCTGGAAGAGCTGTCAGCTCTGGGGAGCTGCTGTGGGCTCTCAGGGCTCAGTGTTGGGGCTGGGGGCTCAGTGCCTGGTGGAGATAACTCTGGGATTTGCTGGGACAAACACCTTGGTGGCTGCTGCAGCTGCTGTGAGCCCGGCAGCTCCCTGTGGCACCGGCACTGCCACACGTGTGGCCTTTCCCAGTCCTGTGGGGCTGTGCCACGTTTGCTTTTGCCTGGCTTTATAAAGAGGAGGTGCAGGAGCTTCCTCTGCTCCTTCCCAGCTTTGGTCCAGACTCTGCCCCAGCACAGCCTCCACTATGGATGTCCTGAATGTCTCCATTGCTTTTCTCTTGCTGGTGGTTGGGCTGTGCCAGGTGCTCAGGTGGCTTTCCAAGAGGCTCCTGTCCCCTGGAGCACACGGCTGCCTCGCCAGGGAGTTTGCTGCCTCATTCCAGTTGTGCATGAGCTGCCTGGAGCTGAGGATGCTGATGGAGATTGGCCCCTGGGGGGGTGGCTTTGGCCTGGACGTGGTCCTGACCCTGCTCTTCCTCCTCTCCGCTGTCCACGGCGCCTCTTTTGACGGAGCATCCTCCAACCCCACCGTGTGTGTGCAGGAGTTCCTGCTCCTCGAGTCCAGCCTGGCAGTGATGGTGGCCAAGCTGCTGGCCCAGGCTGTGGGCACAGGGACAGGCTGGGCTGTCACCCGGCTCTACTGGTCCTGGGAGCTGACCCAGCTCCACTTCATCCAGAACCTGATTGCTCCTGAGTGCAGCTCCTCCATCCGCGCCCCCCTGCCCCACGCTGCCCTCGTGGAAGGCTCCTGCTCCTTCCTCTTCCACCTCGTCCTGCTCAGGGTGCGACAGAGCCACCCCCTGTGCCGGGTCCCTGCACTGGCAGCCACTGTCACCTTCCTGACCTACGCAGGTGAGCAGCTCTGGCGTTTCTTCTGAGTCTTTGGGAAAAGCACCTCCTTTGTGGGGGAGGAACAGCCCCTTTTCATCTTGCAGGACTGGAGAGGTAGGGGTTAACGAGGTAATGACCACTAAGGTGTTTGTTTTCTGTTATTTTGGGGAATATTCATTTTGGGATGAAGTTTGGGGTAGCTGGACTGCAGGTGAATGTGGGCTCACAGCCAGGATCACTTCCCTGGAATGTCCCCTACTGCAATCCCTCAGTCCTGCACTGAGCTTTTCTGCTTCCCACAAAATTCAGGGCACTGAGGGTGGGATTTCCCCAGTCCAGAGGTGCCCCAGGCGGGCAGGAGGGGTCACAGCCCTTTGTCAGTGTTCCAAGGCTGCAGTGGGACTGTTGGCCTCGTTTCTCTTCCCACACAGCTGGACCATTCACAGGGGCCTTCTTCAACCCTGCCCTGGCCACAGCCAGCACCTTCCACTGCTCGGGGAGCAGCTTCTGGGACTACATCCAGGTTTACTGGCTGGGGCCCCTCGCAGGTGAGATCTTCCCAGGGGGCAGGAGCTGGGATGGGGCAAGGCAGAAATGCTCAGTGTAACATGGACTGTTCTGGCAAAGGGCTGGAACTTGGGGTTGCCAGTGGCAAGTGTCATTTTTCGTCCTGCCTCATTGTCCCTGGGGTCATCTCTTTGCTATCCAATCTTCTAAAATCCAATTTCTGCACAGAACAAGGGCAGAAATGTCCCTGAAGCCAAAGTTTGGGGGAAGTTTAGTGAAGGTGTTTTAGGGCTGAGCTGTGCTTTGGGATTGTCCTCAGCTCCAGGATGGTCATGGGGAGCTGGAAATGTGCTGAGAGTGGAGTCCCTGATGGGAGGTTGGAGCCAGGTGGGGGTTGGGCTCTGCTCCCAGATAACAATGATGGGACAAGAGGAAACTGCCAGGGGAAGTTTAGGTTGGGTATTGAGAAAATTTCTTCCCTGAAGGGTGCTCAGGCACTGTCACACTGCTGAGGGCAGCGGTGGGGACACCATCCCTGCAGGGATTTAAAATCCACGTGGATGTGGCACTCTGGGCATGACCAATGGTGACCTCGGCAGCAATGAGGGAGTGGTTGGACTCAATGGGCTCAGAGGGCTTTTCCAACCTCAAGGATTCTCTGCCAGAAAACCACTGGGGTGGGTTATGGCCCTTTTGGTTCAAAACAAGCCTTGTTTGTTATGTTAAGGACACAGTGATTAAATTCTCCTTAAATCAGTACAGCGAGGGTCCCTCAGCTCTCGGTGGGGACTCCAGTGGTGCTGAGCTGCCTTTTGAAGGTGGTGACAAGGATCTAAAACCTCTGCTGAGCTGTGGGAGGGTGGAAATGCCCGACAGAGTGCTCAGAAGGGGTCTGTGCTCTCATTCCAGGGATGCTCGCTGCCCTCCTGCTGTTCCAGGGCAACATCCCACGCCTCTTCCAGAAAAACCTCCTCTACAGCCAGAAGAGCAAGTACAAGGTGCCCAAGGCCAAGGTGACAGCACAGGTGGAGGGTGACAAACCACAGCAGAAGAGGAAGGGGGGCAAGAGCAACTCGGAGCGCCGTGCCTGAGCTCAGGGCTCCTGGCAGCCCTTTTCCTGGGAAAGGCTTTCCTGGTGTGGAGGGTTTTGCTGCTGGTTCAGTCCTTCAGGCACCACAAAGGAATCCTTGCAGGATCCCTGAGCTCCTCTGGGAATTGCTTTGAAAGCCTCCCTGGAGAGCCCGAAACGTTTCCAGCCCTCATTGCTGCCTCAGAGAGAGAACACTGAACACTTTTGCATCAATTGCTGCTTGCCTTGTGCTGCCAGGAGTCTTACAGAAAGTTGGGACCATTCCACGGGCAGGCTTGAGCAACTCGGGGTTATTGCATCGTGCAATGCCCGAAATAACCCCCCTGGGTCTCTTGCAGCCCTAAAAACAAAGTAGAAGCCAGGAACTGCCTTGGACTTTTGGGGTGGGGAGGAAACATTTGATCTTTTGAGTTATTAATGGATACTGGTTTAAAAATTGGTGGGTTTTGAGTTAAATTTGACCTGGAGTCCTTGAATTGCACAGGCTTGAACCTGGCAAGTCTTGGAGAGGAATTAAAAATGTTCCAAGGCAAGAGAGTTCAGTGGCCACGGGAGACCCTGCTCCTCTGGGGTTGTGCTTAGCTTGGGTTTTGGTGCTGTAAAGCATCAAGAAATGGTGCTCAAATGGCCTGTAGTTAGAAAAAAAAAAAAGAGACCCAGGCAGCTGCTGTGGTTGAGCAAGTGCATCCCTGGGCTCTGCTCCATGTCTATGTGAAACACTCCTAATTATAAAATTACAGTTTGTGAAAAAAAATAATAAAAATAAATGATGGCATTTGGGTGAGTGATATCATTCCTGTGAGCTCTGCTGGGAGATATCCCTGAAAATGCATCCCTGAAAATGGGAGTGACTGTGCTGCCCAAACCACCTCTGCCCTGCCTGCTCCTGCTCTGGAAAGGGGGGAGTGTGGGGGGAACACGTGCTGGGAGATGGGGATCCCCCAGGCTGTGCTGGGAGCAGGGCACCCCATGGGAGCTGCAGCCTGGGCTCTCTCCTCTGGGAACAGCACAGGGAGATTGTGGTGCTCTGGCTGTTCCAGTGTCTCTGCCCTGGATCAGAATTCCTGACAGGAATGACCAGCTCTTATTCCCTGATGTGCAAACAGGGGAATAAGGAAGTGGCACCCAGTGAAACCCTGGAGTGGAGGTTTGGTCAGATGCAGGTTTGGTACCCAGAGTCCAGCCCTGCCCCTCCCTGCACTCTGCTGTGTCCATGGGGGGACAGCCCCAGGGTGCTGCAAGGCCTCAGGGCTGCCCATCCCAAATAATTTCCTCTGGAATTGCCCTCTGGAGGGACCTGCAGCCCCCAGAAACCCCAAACCTCCTAAACCATGAGCCCACCCCACATCCCAACACGAGAAATGAGGGAAGGGACCATCACAGCCACACACGGATGTGCCTCAGAGATGAAACTTTATGGAACACACAGCACCCCAAAACCACGGAGTGAAACCCTTGTGCCTGGCAGGATGCTTGGCACTGCCCCGGGAAGGGCACTGGGAGCACAGTCTGGCTTTTTTCCTGGTTAAATTGAGCAGGAAACCTTTGGGTGGAAACTGAAACCTTTGAGGTTCTTTGTACCTGCCCCAGGGAGAGCCTGGAATGCTCAGATCCCCCTGGGCAATTTTTTCAGAACCTCTTTTGGTTTGGAAATGGTGCTGAAAAGCCGGAGATGGGGCCTCCTTTATCCCAGCTGATTTGCTGGCTCTGCTTTTGATTCGAGGAGAAGTGCAGGGTGAGAAAAGTCAGGCTGAGTTGCCCTCCACAAGCCGTTCCTGCGGGATCTTTCCCTGGGCAGAGTGTAGGATTCTGGGGAGGTCGCCTACTGGGCAGGCTGTTGTAATTAAGGGGAATTTAAGGAGTGACAGTGACTGTTGTTATTTTTAATTAAGAGGCTGCTTTCCCAGCACGGTAACGTTAATGGAGCAGGGGACAGGTGCAGCACAGAGCACAGACAGACAGACCCGTTCCCAAGCTGTAAATCGAACTCCACAGCTCTGATTTACAGCTTGGCCCTGTCCTGTTGCAGTCCCTGCTGCGGGGCCGAGGATTTGGGCTGCCCTCCTGCATCTGCTCCTCGCTGCTGGAGCCGCTGCTGTGCTGAGGCTCCAGCCGCTGACTGGGGGGGATTTCCCTCTGGAAAAGTCCTGTGGAGCCCCTGAGAGCCCGTCCTGCTGCCGGCAGCGCCCGGAGCTTGTGCTGAGAATGCACGGGCAGAGGTGACCGAGGGGAGCAGCCCCGGGCAGGAGCAGCCCCGGCCGGGAGCGCCTCGCTGTCCCCAGCAAGGGCGGCTGGAGAAGGATGCCCGAGGGGCCAGGGGCGCTCAGTTCCGGCTGTTCTCCAGCCGGGGCGGCTGGGCTCGGTCCTGCCGGGAAGCAGTGGGCCGGGGCGTCTCGGGGGGCCGCGGGGGGAACTGCTTCTTGTACAGGAGGCTGCTGTACTGCAGCTCCGGCGTCACCAGCCGCCGGCACGTCCGCTCCAGCTCCTCATCCAAGCCCTGCTTGAGGTTGTAGCCCAGGATCCGGGCCCCGCCGTGCTGCAGCGGCTTCAGAGAAGAGTCCTTGATGTCCTTGGGGCCCACGCTGCCCGTGCCCTGCAGGCAGGTCCGGGCCAGCTCCGCCTGGCGCGCCCGCAGCGCCCGCACCTCCCGCCCCATGCGCTCCCGGCCGATGTCCCGCTCGATCCGCTCCCAGAAGGTCCTGTTAAAGTGGGTGTAGATCTCCCAGTCCAGCCTGTTCCAGGCCTTCAGCTTCTCCACCACCGAGTCCGGCAGCGGGGACTTGGTGCTGCTGTCCCTGGAGTTGAGCGGGAAGGAGACGACGCTGTCCAGGTCCCAGCACAGCATCTCCTTCAGCAGCACCATGGACTCGTCGAAGTACTCGGAGATGAGCAGGAAGTCGAAGGACGCCTCGATGGCCTTCAGCATGAGCTGCACCCGCTCTGGGGACACCTCCCCGTCGGGGTTGAAGCCGAAGTCGAAGGTCATGAGGTTCCTGGCGTAGTGGCGGTCCCCGCTGGCCGGGTTGTAGTAGCGGTAGGGCTGGCGCAGGAACTGCTCCAGGCTGCGGACCCGCGAGAACGCCGACGCTCCCTTGTAGTACACGAAGGAGGATTCCATCAGCTGCACGGGGTTCCTCAGGATGGAGAAGTACACGGCAGAGCTGGGCACCACCTTCCGCACCTGCGGGGGAGAAAAAGGAGGGTTTGAAGGTGGGGTAGGGGGAAGGGACCCGCTCGCCCACAGCGCTGGAGAGCAGAGGCAGCGGCTGGGGATGGAGATGGGGGGCGCTGGGGAGGAGCTCAGGGTGCAGCTCATCAAAGGAGCTGTGGGGAGCTCCAGAAGAGTCACAGGGGAGAGCAGTGAGCAAAGCACCCCACAATGGGCTGCCATAGCTGCGTGGCCGGGCTGGGATGGAGATCCCGCCCGTCCCCTTCCCTTTCCCCACGCCCACTTGTCCTCAGGTGGCATCCAGAGGGGTGGATGCTGGGCACGGCTGATGCACTTTGGATGTTCTCCTCTTGCAGCTGGTCCCCTCTGGGCCTGTCCAGGGAGCAGGACATGTCCCAGGGCCCACCAGACAAGAAAGAGATGAGAGCTGCCGACTGCTACAGACGCTGTTTCCCACCTTGCCATGGCTCACAGCTCAGAGATTCATCAAACCTGCTCACAGGAGCTCTCAGGAGATGCCAACAACATGCCAGGTACCCGTGGGCAATCCTGACTCTCTCTAGTCCATCTCTGCAGAGTTTATGTGCTCGCCAGGTGCCCCTCCTCGTGCCCCAGGAGCCCCTCCCCCCCTTCCCCGCCCGCCCCTCCTTGTCCGCAGCTCTGCCCCTACCTCCGGCTGCAGGAACCGCATGTGGTGGCAGAGGATGTTGAAGCGCCGGGGGCTCTGTGGGGAGAAGCCCTGCACGAACCTGGCCAGGAAGTGGTGCGGGTAGTAGAGCTGGAAGCCCCCGCCCTGGGGGAAGGCGAAGGTGAGGTTGTGCGTCTCCCCGAAGCGGAACAGGATGTTCATGACGGTGCTGCTGGCGCTCTTGTGGACTTTCAGGAAAACAACGTCGGTCTTGGGCTTGCACGTCTTCCCTGGAGAGGTGACCCCTCTGCCCTGCTGACCTTCTTCAGCTACCACCTTCTTCACCTTAAAGGCTTCTGTCCAGCTTGGGAAAAATGCTGTCTCCAGGTGTGTTTTGTAAGGATCCTCTGCCTGCAGAGGTTGAGCTGAGTTTGGGACGGGCTGTGTAAATGAGGTGCCCCACTCAGGGAGGGGAGAACCCAGGGCTGGAGGCTGAGTCTGGCTCGGTGCCTCCACCTGCACCATTCCAGGTGGGGATGCTCCCCTCTGCTCCTCCGTGCTCAGCCTGTTTGCCAAGATGATGAACTTGCTGGTGACAGCTTCTGCCAAAACTGTGGCGACCCTCCCGGGAAGGCTTGGAGAGGGACTTTCTCTGGCTGCCTTTTCCAGGCCAGCGAGCTGGGCTTTCAGCTCTGTGGGTGACAGATTGGCTTTCACCTTCTCACTGCTCTCGTCAGGCTGCTGCATCCAGTGCTCCTCTTGGCTGCTTCCCAGAGGGGTCTCCTGCCTGAAGTACAGGTTCATCCCGAAAACATCCTCAGTCGGGGCAGGCTCTGGCTCGGTTTCCCTCTGCCCCTGAGGGGAGTCATCCTCCCACAGCAGGGCTGGGCTGTGCAGGGCAGAGCCGAGCCCGGGGCCCGTGGGCTCCTGCAGGCCACGCTCCAGCTCACACTGGCAGCTCCTGGGATGGGGAGAACACAATGCTCAGCTGTGGGAGGTGGGAGGACAGTGCAGAGGCAGCTCCTCCGCAGCCCAATGAATCCCCTGACCCCCCAAAGTCACCCCAAAACGTGTTTCCCTCTTTTCTTGGGGTGGGTGGCATTGCTGATGGGTGTAGGGGCTGCCCTGGGGGGTGGGAGTGGGTGCAAGAACTTGGTGTTGATCATCTTGGAGGCCCTTTAGAACCTTAATGATTCTCTGGAGAAGAGAAGAACAGGTCAGCAGGGATGTGGCAGTGTCTCTGTCTTGCTGGAGCAGGACAGGCTGGTGGAAGGGCAGAGCAAGAGCAGGCAAGGAGAGAGAAGAGCTGGTGGCCTGCAGATAAGCCCAGACTGGGAGGATTGGGCTCAAGGGCTGTAGGGTTTTGTGGTGAGCCAGGACAAAGCCCAGAGCAGCCTTGTCTGACCCCAGGGTGGGCTCAGCCCTGGGCAGGGCACTGGGGTGAGATGTGGGACCCCCAGAGGGGTCTCTCCCACCTGGATTTCCCTCCCTGCCTAAGGAGGACCCTGCTGGGTGGTTTTCAGGAGGGCGGTTCTGAGAAGGCTGGAGGACGAGGTGCAGGTTCATAATTCTGCTCAGGACCTACCCAGGAGGCTGCAGCTTCTCCACAACCTGAAGTATGACCAGGAGGAGGATGAGGAGGCTGAAGGAGATCCAGAGCCGACCTGGTGGGCACCTGTAGATTGCACTCAGCTTCCTGCAAGCAAACAGACATTTGAGACCATTCATGGGGAGAAAGAGCCAAGCCCAGTGGTGTGTGTGAGGCAGGCAGGAAAGCCTTGAGGCTGTTTTATCTTTATTTAAGGTTATTATATTATTCACGTTTTCAGGGGCGGAAATGATGCAGAGGCAGCAATAACCAGGGAACCTCCGAGGCTGAGCCCCAGCAGTGCAGCCTCGTGGAAATTTCCAGATGGGCCACAGATATCGTGCTGAAAAGCAAACACTGATAAGCACTGAGTCCCTTGGCTGCTCAGGGACGCCTTCCCAGAGCAGCCTGGGCCCCCCCAGGCAGCAGGAACAGGGCACTGCCTGTGTGTGCCCTGCCCTGCCTGGCCCAGAAGGATCAGGATCCTGGCTTTAGCAACACAGACAATAAATCTCTTCTTTCCCTGCTCTCCCCACTCTCTGCTGTTGGACTGCCAAGGCTGCAGATGTGATGCCACCATGGGGGCCCCAGCAGTGCCTGGGTTTTAGTCTGATTTTATCCATGTCTACAACAGCAGTGTGATTTCTTCAGGCCACCAGAATTGTGGTGTCAGGGTTTGGGTTTTGTATGGTGACATTCAGGCCATGGAAATGCTGCCACAGGGCTCCTTCTGTTCTTGCTGCAAACCCTGGTGGAGCTTGATTGTAGCTTTAATCTTCAGTGGAACAGTCGAGGGACTGAATTTCCTGGAAAAAAATTATTTGTTTGTATTTTATTTTTTCACAGAAAAGTTGTCCAGTCCCAGCAGATGTGGCACTTGGAATCAAGGGTTAGTGGTGGCCTTGGCAGTGCTGGGGGAAAGATTGGGCTCGATGATCTTAGAGGGCTATTGCAACCTGAATGATTCCATTATTCTGCTGGTTTCCCCCAGGGAGCTCATTGTTGCTTAACAGGAGATGATTTGTGCTGAGGATCTGGTTGCACCCTCTGGGATTGGGTTCTGCTGTGGGGGAAGAGCAGCCTGCCAGCCCCAGGTGGCTGCTCTGCCCTCTCAGGGAGGGACAGTCCCAGGCAGCAAGGATCTAAATGGTAGGAATTGATGAAAGCAGGAATTTGGGCAGAGCCTGCTTGGAAGCTGCATTCCACCAGCCAGCCTGGGCTCCTTGGCATTGCTGGCTTCAGCTTTGGACCAAGGCAGTGGGACTGGCCCTGCACAGACCTGCTTGTCCCAGAGCTTCTTCCCCTCCATGGTGCTTCATCTCCTGCTCTGGGCAGTCCTGTGGCACGTGGGAGCAGAGCTCACCTGGTGAGGCAGCAGTGACACCAACGTGGGCTCTCTGAAGGTGTCGTGCATCCCACTGGTACAGGTCAGCAATTCAGATTTGCTGTGGAGAAACTGGATTTGTTCCAGGAAAACCATCACTGTCATGATTAAGTGGTAGTTTGATAATGACAGCTCTGCCTGCAGTGGTTGGACACTCATGGACACAGTTCTGCCTTGCTCCCAGTAATGTCCCTTCACCGAGCTGGAACTCTCAGCTCCTCCCAGGAGGATTTTAATCGGGGCTGGAAAGGCTGGGAGGTTTTAGTGCTACTGAGGATTCAAAAGGTGTCATTACTGCACGAAATCACTGCCCAGCATCCCCAGTCCCGATCCAGCCTGGTGCTATCCCTGCTCTCTGCCACTTGAGGAGCAGAGTGCCGAGCTCTGATGAGACAGGAGGTGGCAAATGCACGTGTGGGTCACTGCCTGGCTGTGCCAGTAGCACAGGGAAACCCTCGTGAGGTCAGAGATAAACAGATGTGACAAATACAGGAGCAGGAAAATGCCAAATGCTTAAACAGAGATGAAAATGGCAAGAGGTGTTAAAGAGGGAGGGCTGAAACAGAGGCTGCCCCAGAGCTGGTGTGGGGAAAGGCCGGTTGGAATAACTCCATGTGGAAGATCAGAGGGAGAAGGCAGTGAGGGAGGAGCTGCTCCAGAATGAAATGATCCCTCTGGATCTGGCTGGAGACTCAATCCAACTCTCCCATCACTCAAGACAAGGCTGATCATAATTTTGTCTGGCTGACCATGGTAAGACAAGCAGCAAGAAGGGAATGAAGAGCTGCACCACTGAGATATTTAGTGATACACACAAACTCTGGGGGGATCTGCAGGAGCACACAGCAATGAAGGCAGAATGATGAAATGCTTCCCCCCAGCACTGCCTCTGCCACTCCCATTCCTGTATTTGGTGCAGGTATAATTCTGGCCTTGTTTCCACAGAGGTCCTAAACTTTCAGCCTGTGAGAAACTGTGAGAGATCCAGGTCCTCTGACTCTTTTGGAGTGGTTGCTGTGCTGGTGGAACACCCAGCTGAGAGCACACAACACGTGTTGGGGCTGGCCAGGCTGGCACAGAGCCAGAGCCTTTCCTTCCCTCCTCTGGGCTGGCTCTCATGGGACACGTGGACATCCAGGAGGGTGTGCTGAGAAAGTGGCAGCACTCAAATTTGCACTGAAGATGCCAAGGAGTTGCATTGAAGGCAGCAAAACATGGATTCAATGGCACAGGGTGCATGAGCAGCCCTTGTCCTGGAGGCTGGAGCAGCTTGGCAAGATGTGACTGAACCACAAACCTTAACAGGCTCAGCTGCCCTCCCTGGGTGACCCCTGCACAGCCTCCCCTCCATCCACACACTGGGATGGCATCAGGGTCCTGTACCTTGGGGACACACCTGAGAGCAGAGCAGCAGGGAGGTGTCCAGGGTGCCCCTGGAGCTCTGCAGGGTGGGCTGGGCTGTGAGAGCCCAACTCCTGCAGAGCCTGTGGAGATGCCTCCATCTGCAGGCAGGCTGCAGCTGAAGAGCCCCCTCAGAGCAGAGCCTTTGTGCTGTCACCTCCAGAAGGGACAAACAGGGTGCAGAGCTGGATGCAGCACCCCAAAGGTGCCTGTGGCTGCAAGGGCTCAGTGGAAGAGCCAGAGCAGCTGGATCCTCCTGTGCTGGCTCAAGGAACTTAATCCAAACCTGAACCAATGCTCAAATCTGTGCAAGGTATGGTGCCCCAGCTGTGTCTCAGTGCCAGCCCCAGCAGGGGAGAGGGTGCCTGAGGTGCTGCTTGTTCTCAGCAGGACTGCAGATTTCCCCTCTGTTTTCCCCACACTGCTCCAAGCAGAGCTTCCCTCCAACCTGTGCCCCTTCCCTGCCCAACACAGAAACAAATGCCCCAGCCAGGATGGGTCTGTGGCTGGAAGTTTCCAGGTCCTCAGGGTCCTGGAAACCAGGAGGGCCTCAGCTGAGGCTGAGCTCACGGGGCAGGTGAGTGACAAGAAAAGATTTCACTGTTTTGCTGTGCCCAGAAATTCTCCAGGCAGCGAGTGAAGTTGCACAAGGAATTAATGCACACAATAAGTACAGCAGACACAGCCTGCTCCCTCTGACCACACACTGGAGCCATTCTTTTGGGCAAAATGGTCAGCAGGATGCTCAGGTAGCACAGCAAGGGCACAATGGCACTGCCTGTGTTGGTGCCCACCCTACACTTGACAGCTGGGTTGGGAATAACCTTGAGCCCTCTCACCCTGCAGCTCTGCCCCAGCCAAAGGACTCTGCTGCAGAGCCCAGCCTTGCCCTTCCCTCATCCCTCCTGCCCAAACCAGAGGCTGTGGAAGAGCCCTGTGGGCACTCATTGGGGTGGCCATGTGAAAAACTTGCCCAGAGCCACGTTTCTGCTCCTCTGGTGATCCCTCAGCTGGGACACTGCAGGAGGAACCAGCAGCCCATTGCCCTGCCAAGGTCTGTGCCATTCTCCTCCCTTTGTGGCAGCAGCCTCACCAAAGATGCTGTTTTCCAGCTGCCCTTGGAGCGCCACCAGAAGGGAAAATCCCCATCAGCCCGGAGTGCCCTGCAGTGATGGGGAGCAGAAACGCTGCCCTGCCCATCCCCATCACTTCAACTGCTCCCCAGCACAGAGGGACCTGCAGGGACATCACCTCTGGGTAGGATGGAGAGAGCGTTTCACTTAGGGAAATCGTATTCTACTTCAAGAAATACATGAAAACATTCCACTTACGTGATCAAATACCTCCTGAGTTTCAGCATGGTGAGCTGGAGCCGTGGCGGGGCAGCGGGCGGTTATCACCCGCCCGGGAGACTGCCGAGCAAACACCCGCAGCCCGGAGGGTGTGCTGCAGCCAGAGGCCCCTCCCCGGGGGCGCACGGGCACGGGGATCCCGTCAGACCTTCCCACCAGAGCCCTGTGCCTGCCCCGGGGAGTGCCCAGCCTCTCACGGGGTGAGTGGCACCTGCACCCCTGCCACGTCACACGGAGCCTTGGGCACGCTGGGCACCCCTGCCACTGGCCCTTCCTCACTCCTTGCTTTCATCCATGGCTCTTGGTGCTCCACTTTGACCTCTTCTTTTCCATTCCCGTGTTCTGATTTTGCCTCTTGACAAAGCTGAGGGCAGAGATGGCTGAGATTGCTGAGCTCTTGGTGATCTCTGGGTCACTCCTCCATGGCAGGCAGCTTCTCCTCTCAGGGCAGCCTGGCTCCATCCACGCTGGGCTGGGGCCATGGCAGTGCCCAGCTCCCTCCTTTGCTGCCTTGGGGGGGCACAGGGGGCCAGTCTGAGGATGCACAGGCCAGGCATTAATGTGTTAAGTGGTGTCTGGAGCAGTGAATGTGATGAGGGGGAGCAAAGTCCTCCACCCCCCATGGTGGGACTGTGCTGTGGCAGGATGAGCAGCAGCAGGACAGCCCTGCTAGGAAGTCAGCTGGCTTCCAGTGCCAGTGAGAAAGTGGCCACTGGCTCTGCCTCTTGCTGGCTGGTGGACAACATAAGACAGCTCAAAGGAGGGCAGGGATGCTGCCTCCACGATGGAGGTCCTTGGGCCACGTCCTTCCCCTCCAAGGCTCATCCCAGCATCCTGCACAGCATCAGCCACGCCCTTGGGGCCCAGCAGGGGCCCAGGCAATCTGGCAGGGGCTGTGTGCTTCTCCTGTTTGGGCACAGACTCCTGGGGTGTGTGGAGGTGGAGAGGGTGGCTGGGATGTGGCTCAAGCTGTGCCAGCCTGCAGGACCAGGTGCCTCATGTGCCTGCAGGAGGGGACCCTGGCCATGTGTGCTTTCCCTTGAGCCATGCCCACGGGGCTCAGGAAGGGCAGGAAGGGTGGATGAGTCACTTCCAGCCCGGACCTCGGTTCTCTGGAGGGACAGAAGGGCCCGGCTCCCTCCTCCCCTGTTGCCAGCAGCCATTCCCCTCACCCTGGCACAGGCAGGCACTGCCTCTCCCCATCCACCTCATCAAAACCACAAGTTTGCTGTGGGGCTCTCATGTTCTCCACCCATCCTGGGCTCCAGCTCTCTGCTGGCAGCTTCCCTGGGAGTCTGGGGCTGCCTGAGAGCCATGCAAGAGCTTGCAGGGACCAAATCCTCTCTGGTGCAGGGACTGAGGGTCAGGGTTTCTCCCCTGTGCTCCCCTCTGCACAGCCAGGCTCCGTGCAATCCAAGCTGGATGAGCCTGCTTGGGGTGGCTGCCTGAGGGGTCTGGGAGCATCCCCCATGCAGGACCTCCAGGGAACACCCTATTGCTGCTGCAGGGCATGGGGCACCTTTGCTTGGGAGCCTCCAGAGGCTCATCAACATGAGGGTGTGCAGACAGGCTTCATCTTGCTCCTCTTTGGTTGTTTCCTCTTCCTTGAAGGTCACTGGTGGAATTTGCCACTGCTCAGCTCCCTTGTTTCCTTAAGGACAAATTTGTTTGTCCATGGTGACCTCATGGAGGTCCAGTTCCCATATGTAATCCTGCTCAAGATATCCTCTATTCCTGCCTGCAGCCTCTTCTTGGGCACGACTTGAGGCACCTGTGGAGGAAAAACTCAAAAGGCAAAGTTGTCTGTTCCTGCAGGAATGAGATGATGGGAAGCACAGCGTGTGCTCTGCACTGCCTGTGTGCTCCCTGTGCCAGAGGCTGCATCTGAGGCACCTCAGCAGCTCTCCTGGGATCCTTCTGCTGCCTCACACCTGCATCCCACAGAGGCTGGGCTGGGCTGTGAGCTGGACAGGACCAGTGGCCAAGGGTTCCAGTGGGGAGGTCATTCTCTGAGACTGCAGCTGGTGGTCTCTTTCCTGCCACAGCTGCTGGAGTGGGGGTCAGGACTCGGGCAGGTAAATGCACCTTCTGCAGTTGTGTCTCTTGAGAAGCAAAGGTGCCCTTGTAGGAGGGACTGAGCACCTCCTTTGGTGGCTGTACATTCACTGCTGACCTCAGCAAGAGGCAATTGAGGGGCCCCAAAGACTCCTGTCCCTTCCTGTCCCTTCCTGTCCTTTCCTGTCCCCTGCCCCTGTGCAAGATGATGAGCAAGGACATGGCCTCAAGCCCCTCACAACCTTGCCTGCAATGGCTTTCCTGCTTGGCCTGTCCATGCCCAGAGGAGCTGCTGGTGGCTTTTGCCAGGACTGCTGGAGCAGCTGCACCTGCAGAGCAGCCACCTCTGGTCCATTTGTACCTGGGGTGGTGGTGAAGAGGAGCACATGGGAAGGTGCCTCTCTGGTGAAGAGGAAAGGAGACCTGGGAATGTGATTGCCCCTCCAGTGAGGAGGAGAGCAGACCTGTAACCCGGATTTCCAACCCTGGGCTGGAACAATTGCCAGAGCAATGGGTGGTGTGAGAGAAAACCCTGGAGTCTGCAAGGCCTTGAGCCTCACTGTAACCTCAGCCAGCCATCTGCCCCCCTTCATCCTCACCTTACTCCTTTCCCTGCTGGATGGGGAGCACTCCAGCACAAAAACAACCCAGCAGAGAGCTGTGAGTGAGTTTTTGCTTGGGTTTGCTGAGGGCAGATTCTGTTTGCCATCAACAACACTCCCTGCTGAGCCCCGAGGTGTGAACAGCCACCTGCAGGTGGGCAGCACAAGAGGGCTCCTGGCAAAGGTGACAGGGACCTCCCAGGCAGGAGCAGGGGAGCTTTCTTCTCTGAGAGCTCCTCCGTTCTTCTGAGCGAGCTTGGATGGCAGGACAGTGCTGCAGAAGTGAGGAGCAGGAGAAAAGGCACTGTTGACAATTCCTTGGCTAAGGAGGAGTCCAACATCCTTGAGTGTGTTGGCAAAGGGAGGCAGCTGGAGCCAGGAGGGTACAGGCAGCCAGGGAGGGGCCTTTCTTAGGAACTCTTTCTTAGAGTCTGGGATCCTGGGGAAGAGGAAACTGCTGCAGGGCTTTGCCAACTGGGCCAATTCCTGGGAATTTCCTGGGTCTGGAGTGGCCTGCAGAGGTTTCCTTAGCAGGGAGTGGATGTGTGATGGAATGATGGAGTGATGGATGTGTGATGGAGTGATGGAGTGATGGGTGTGTGATGGAGTGATGGAGCTCCTGCTGCAAATGGCTCCTTGCTTCTGAAGTCAAAGCAGAACACCTGCAAAATAAACAAAAACCTCCGAAAGAAGGAGTCAGTGCTGCTCAAGTGAACCCATGAGCTGGAGCAGGCAAACTGGAGCAGCACAGAAAAGTGCTATTCAGGGTTAAAATTATCCTGGGGAGGTCCAAGAGTCAAAATGCTCCCCATAAACTCATGTTAGAGGGGCCTGAAAGACCTTTTGGCAGTGCTGTGATGGTGGGGCAGACTCCCAAGAACCCTGGCTGGCACAAGGGGACAAGGAACCATCCCACAAGGCAGTGCCAGGGTGGCACTGGCTGTATCCACAGTAGGTGTCCAGGTGCCTGAGCCCAGAATCTCCTGGCTCCACACTTGTCCCTTTGCCTCCTGCAGGTAGCCAGAGTGTGAGGAGCTGGAAGGAGGTTGCTGCCACTGGGATGAGGCAGGGAATTCATGCCTGATGTGGGTCTGGGTTCTGTTCCTCCCTGTGGATGACCACAAGGACCCTGCTCACATTGCTTAGGTCAGTTTCCCCCCCCATATTTAGTTCTTCCATTTTTCTTTTTATATTTATGTTGTGTTTGTGTGTTTGCACATGCACTTTGCTTAAACAAGGATTTATCTCCATCATTCTCTGCCAACACGTGGTCACTTTGGCCATGTCATTTGTACCCTGGCAGCTTGCTGGATCTTAGAGGGGGATGAAAAGACATGAGGACTGTGTGTGCCTTCCCAGCAAGAGTCAGCTGGCAGTCCCAGATGCAGAGATGGACTGGGGAAGCTGAGTTCTGGGACACCCCAATTTCCTGGGTCTGCAGTTATTGCCACAAAACTCCCAATGGAGAGAAACTTGAGAGAGGGCCGAGCTGTCCCCTTGCTGCCAGCAAACCCTGTGTGCAGCTTTTCTGTTTGCTTTCCAGAGCAGGTTCCAGACAGACCTGTTCCAGGGCCGAGCCATGATAATTTCTGGATGACTCTCTCTGGGGTATCCAGCACTCTGCCTTATCACAACGTGCAAGTTTGCTTTCCCTGTCGTTCTCCCATCCATCAGCCTGTGGGCCTCCCCTTCTGTGCTGGGCAGCCACACTCCATCAGCACCCACCTAAATTGATCTTTAGTTAATTCTACACTTAGCAGAGAGAGCAAGGCATGCCCATGGCCCATTAACTCCAACAGCTCTGCTGGACACTGAACCTGCCCTGCAGTGGCCATGCCCATCGATGCCAGCTCTCTGAAAGGATGCTCAGGGGGCAAATGCATCCAGCTGGGAATTTGGGAGCAAAGCTTGGTGGGAGCTGAGTGCAGGACTGGTGCTGTGGCTGCTGGGCTGTGTGGGACCTCCCTGTCCTGGGGACCTCGTACCAGAGCCAAGGCAGAGCCTGTGCCAGCACAGGGCACAGCTCCTCTTGGCTGGGAAGGCTGAGGAGCAGCTGGGTAAGCGTGGCTTTAGGCAAGGAGAGCGTTGCTCCTCTGGCTGTATGGTTTTGGCTGGAGCTGGGACTTTGGCCCTAATCGTACTTTTATTTATTCTTTAATCTCAGTCACCTTATCAGAAGCCTTTGAACAACCAAACACATCTCTGCTCACCTGGGAACAGGCTTCACTGTTTCTTTTCAGTTGGTTTTGTTTGCTTGCCAGAGACCTCCAAGAGATTAAAACTGGATCCCTCACAAACCTGGGCTTTGCCTTGAAACCTCTGGAGGCTGCAGCCCTTGCAGCTCTCAGCTGCTGGAAGACATCTGTATTTTAGGGTGACTGACATTAGGGCAGATCCCTCAGAGCCTTGTGGGATCCAGGATCTGAACCATTCCTGAGACCATCCATGTTGTGTTCTCCAAAGGCTGCAGGTTATGTGTTTCTGGGAGGACTTGCTGGTCTGTCTGCAGAAGAAGAAACAGAAGTGGGCATCCCAACCACAGGGTGCTATGGGCTCTCCTCAGCAGAGGTGGGATGAACCTCCCCTTGTACATTTTGTCCAGTTTTGGGCTGTTCAGAACAAGAGAGACCTGGAGCTCCTGGAGTGGGTCCAATGGAGGATGACAAAAATGCTGAAAGGCCTGGAGCATCTCCCTGCCCAGGAAAGGCTGAGGGAGCTGCGGCTGCTCAGCCTCGAGAGGAGCCCCAGCTGAGAGGGGCCCTGAGCCCTGGCTGGCCCTGGCTGCAGGGAGGGCTCCCAGCAGGGCCCAGCAATGGCACCAGAGCCACGGGCAGGGACTGAGCCCAGGCACTTCCACCTGGACATGAGGAAGAACTTTCCTGGCCAGTGACAGAGCCCTGAACAGATCCCAGAGAGGCTGTGGAGTCTCCCTCACTGGAGATATTCCAGACCTGTCTGGACACAATCTGTGCTCTGGGATGGCCCTGCTGGGGCAGGGAGGTGGCACCAGGTGACCACTGTGGTCCCTTCCAGCCTGGCCCATTCTGTGGGGCAGCTCCCATGGCTGAATTCCATGCAGTTTAGTTTGCTCCCATTGCCTCCTGTCCTGTCACAGGGCACTGCTGAGAAGAGCCTGCTTTCCTGCCTTCACTCTCTCCTGTCAGATGTTTGTACAGATGAACAAAGCCCCTCCAAGGCTACTCTGCTCTGGGATGAGCAGCTCCAGCTCTCTCAGCTGCTCCTCACATGAAGGATGCTTCAGACCCTCACCACCTTCATGGCCTTGCACTGGACTGGCTCCAGGCACTCCTTCTCTCCTGTGCTGGGGAGCCCAGAGCTGGACCCAGCAGCAGCACTGAACAGAGTGGGAAAGGAGGCTGCTGGAGCCAGGGAAGCTGTGTTTGACCTGGGGATGGCCAAGGATGTCTTTAGCACTCCCCATGGCCAGTGGCAGCCATCTGACCCCGAGGAGTGGGAAGTGGTAAGCGCTGGCTCCAGCCCCAGCTTTGCCTCAGCCAGTGCTTGGTGCCCACAGCAGAATAGTGGAAGTGGTTTTCAGGCAAAGCCTGGAGAGAAAAGCTCTATTGATCGAGGGAAAGCGGGTGGAGCAGGTGTTTACAGAGCAAATGCCTTTTGAAACGTATCAGCAGGCAAACAGGGCGGGGACCTCAGGGGCTGATGCCACCTCCTATTTATGGAAAGGGTGACAGGATGTCCAGATAAATGGGATGCCTCACCTGGCGGAAAAAACAACGGAACAATGAAATCTAGGAGAGATTTTGTGGTTTCTAGGAAAGTTCAGCATGGCTGTGTGTGTGTGTACTGAACAGGCCCCTATCACTGCAAGACAGACATTGAAGGGCTGGAGTGTGTCCAGAGAAGGGAACAGAGCTGCAGAAGGGTCTGGGGCACCAGGAGAGGCTGAGGGATCTGGGGGGGGCTCAGCCTGGAGAAAAGGAGGCTCAGAGGAAACCTCTCCACAACTCCCTGACAAGAGGGGGCAGCCAAGTGGGAGTCAGGCTCTGCTTGCAAGGAAGAAGGGACAGGATGAGAGAAAACAGCTTCAAGTTGTGCCAGGAGAGGTTCAGGTTGGGTATCAGGGAAAATTTCTTCACAGAAAAGGTTGTCAAGAGTTGGCACAGCCTGCCCAAGGCAGTGGTGGAGTTCCCATCCTTGGAGGGATTTAAAAGTTGTGTGGATGTAGCACCTGGGGACATGGGTCAGTGGTGGCCTTGACAGTGCTGGGGGAATGGGTGGACTTGATCTTAGAGGATTTTTCCAAGTTTAATGATTCCTTGATTCAATGTGTGAGTTACCCCGACCTCATCTCACACTGAGGGGTGTTCCTGGGCTGTGGAGGGAAGCTGAGGGTCCTCACCTGAAGGGGATGTCCAACATGGGCTGCTCTGCTCTGCAGGGTCTCCAAGGGGAGCACCCCTTGCACACCTGCCCTGCTGACTGCGATGGCTTTGCAGGGTCATGCCACAAACAGTCCTCTCTCCTCTCTCTGAGTCCCATCTCTGCACAAGTGAGCCCCTGTTCAGTCGGAGTGAGGACACTGGAGCCTTCTCCTCACAGCCTGAGAGCCTTAGCCCTCCCATGTGGCTGTGCCAGATCTCCTGGGGATTTCCTGTCCATCAACAAGTGGAGTAGTGCTCATGTCCTTGAAGGACTTGGAGATGGAAGAGCATCCACCAGGGAAAGGGAGAAAACAGTGCCTGGAAAACTTCTGTCCAGAGATCTGGGAGTCCTGGGAGGGATGGAAGACCTGTGTATGTCAAAGGAAAGATGGAAAACATCAGGACAAACCAGGGTGTAAGCAATTCAGGATGTTTCCAAGGAGAGAACAAGAGCCCAGCCATGCAGAGGGAGTGTTTTATCCAAGCCCACGACAGCCCAGGGAGTGCCCCTGCCTGGCAGGAGGCCACAGGCAGCTTTCCTCAGCCCAGACTCTCACAGACCCTGCACAGCCAGTCCTGGGCAGGCACCGGAACACGCAGCTCCATCCTCCTTCCCACCCCAGCTCCCTCACACAGCTCAGGCTGCAGTCTGAGCCCCCTGGCCACCCCACATACACAAGAGCTCTCTCCTAGAGGTGCCAGGGGGTAAAAGGCCAAGCTCTTGCCAGAACACCCAGCTCCTTCCTTAGAGAGCAGCCTTACTTCCATGCCAAGCTCTTCCTAACACCTGAACATCTCCAGGAACAGACTTCTCCTTTCAAGCCCAGCAAGAGCCCAGGGCAGTGCCCATGACCACACCACACACTTCCAGGTAGGGAAGGAATCAAAACTCAACACTGTTACTGCTTGTCCCTGCAGGGGTCATCAAAGCAGCGTGGAAATGCAGGTATCTGCCCAGGGAACAGGCACAATGAGGTATTTCCTGCTCAGAGTTACTTTTTGTAGGAAAAAAAAGCCCCTGAGATGTGTGTTTTCTATCCTCAGTTGCAATGGAGGAATCTTGATGTGTTTTAAGGGCAAGTAAATTAATCTTTGGGCCTTGGAAACCTGCAAAGGGGATAAAGTTCATAGACAGCCTCACTTCACACCTTTGCTTTCCCAGGTGTTTTGTGGCCTGGCTCCTTCATCACCACCATCCTCAGGAGGGAAGGAATTTTACGTCAAATCCCCACAGGAAATCCTTCAGGTCTGAGTTTGCTGGTCCCACCAGCTTTGGGGTCTGGTCCCTGGAGCTCCCACAAGTGAGTGTGTGACATCCTCAACTATGAATGAAAAGCTGATGCTCTGTTCCTATAACTGCTCCATTGCACACATAATGAACCCAAAAGGTAAAGGTGGCCAGTCCTCCTTTCTCCAGCAGCACTGGACTTGAAGCTCTCCTACAAGGGGACCTGATCCTTTGGTGACCCAGTGCCTGCTGATGGATCAATTTATTTATTTATCTGTTTATTTATTTATTAATTTTTGAGGCTTTTTCATGTGATGGTGCTGCTTTAGGGGAGTTCATGGCTCAGGGTGTCAGTGGGGAATGTTTGCTCAAGCAGGAGCTGCAGGTCAGGCTCCTGCTGAGGCTCCCAAGCTCCCTGCTTGGTTGTTCTGGCACTGAGGCTGTCCATAAACCATATTCCCATCCTTCCTTGCCTTTAGGACAGTGTTGACACAGAAGGTATCCAGGTTTGGACACTGTCACCTTCTCCAAGACCAACTGAGCCCCACTGTACGATATTGTCACTGTTTATGGTTAATTAAACCATTAGCCATATGGTTAATTAATCAACTACAAACCATTGTTTATGGTTGATTAACATATCCAGCTCCAGTAATTGACCTAACTGGGGTGTCAGTGTGGGTTGGTTGAGGCTCAGGGGGAGCCTGGCCCCCAAGGCCACAGCGAGCTCCTGAGGTTGCCAAAGCTGAGGTGGAGATGCACAAAGCTGAGGTGGAGGTGTCAAAGCTGAGGTGGAGGTGCCCAAAGCTGAGGTGGAGGTGCCCAAAACTGAGGTGGAGGTGCCCAAAACTGAGGTGGAGGTGCCAAAGTTGAGGTGGAGGTGCCAAAGCTGAGGTGGAGATGCCCAAAGCTGAGGTGGAGGTGCAAAGCTGAGGTGGAGGTGCACAAAGCTGAGGTGGAGGTGCACAAAGCGGAGGTGGAGGTGCCAAAGCTGAGGTGGAGGTGCACAAAGCTGAGGTGGAGGTGCACAAAGCTGAGGTGGAGGCGTCAAAGCTGAGGGGGAGGGGCACAAAGCTGAGGTGGAGGTGCACAGTGCTCCTCTGGGATCCCACCATGGACAGAGGGAGGTGGTGGCACTGCTGGGGGGGCTGCAGGGCCAGCTGTGGCCACTGTGTTTGAGCAAGGGCTGTGCAAACAGCACTACGTGCTGGGCCAAGGCTGCCGCTGCCATTTCTTGCTGGCAGCAGAGGGTCGGAGGTTCAGAGGGACAGATTTGGGTCCAGAGTCTATGTGTGAGGAGAGCTGTGACTCATATGACAGGCGCTGGGGACCAAGAGCTGTGGCCTCAGGAGCAGAGTGGGCGCTCCATGGAGGGCAGGAGGGGGAGAGCAGACTGAGGTGGATGTTGTGAGGAAGAGGAGCACAATCTGCTCTTTGCCCTCCTGCTGTTTGCCCACACACACTCTGCCCCTGCACCAGCGCTGTGGCTGCCTTCATTCCTTCCTCCTGCCCTGTCTCCTCTGATGTCCCTTCTCATCTGGCTCTTTGGTCTGGAGAGATCTCTCTCTTTCCATGGGGTCTGAGGGCACCTTTGTCCCACAGGAACCGAACAGAGTCCTGCAGAAACCAAGGTGGGGATGGAGTCCCTGAGGTGCTGTAGGTCCAGTGAGGGGGATCGGTGCACTGGGGCTGCATGTGAAGGTACATCCTCCACCCCTCACCCCACAGTTGCATAAGTGGTCCAAATACCAGTTCTGTGCAGGTGTTAAAACATCCCCTTCTCTGAAAATGCTGTCGAGGCTGCGGCAGCAGCAGCAGCAAGGCTGGGGTAGGAGTGTTTGCTGAGCAAGCAGCTGCTGATTGCACAGATGGGACTCATGAGGCTCCAGGGAGGTTGAACTTTGTTCCAGGAATCACCTATTACAACTTGAGCTCCCCTCACCTCCGCTGCCTTGGCTTTGGCTCCTTTTCTCTGCCATGGGCCAGGGGAATGATCTTCTCTGGGCCATTTATCATGGAATCACAGAATGGTTTGGGTTGGAAGAGATCTTAAAGCTCATCCTGCTCCACCTCCTGCCATGGGCAGGGGCACCTTCCACTGTCCCAGGCTGCTCCAAGCCCCATCCAACCTGGCCTTGGACACTTGCAGGGATGGGGCAGCCACAGCTTCTCTGGGATAAGTTTTATTTCCGTCTTTGCTGCCTCATGGTTCTTCCTCATAGTTACCTTCTGTATCTTCTGCAATACCCTGACCCGGGGCAGGACTGTTCAGAGGGGCTTCTGTCCCACCAGACATGGAATTGGGTAGAGTCAATGCCTTTTTTGGTGCCTGTCCCTGGGATGCTGTAAGGAGTCAAGAGCTGATATTTTGGAAAACAACTAATTCCCTGCAAAAGCAGGCTGTGCAGATGGCACACAATGTGGATCAAAGCAAGGTGTGGGCATGGGGGGCATGTTAGCACTACTGGCACTGGTCCTGAGGCATCTTTCCCCTGTCAGATCCCTGCTGAAGGTGCTCACCCAGCAAAGCTGGGCTGGGACGCAGGGAAAAATGGAATAGAAACTGTGGTAAACAATCAGCTGGGACACCACATCCCAAAAGGAGCTGTCTCCTCTTTCCATCACTCAATCCCATCTTTGCAAAGGCAATTTCTGAATAAGGAGAATGCAGGTCCAGACTGGGGAGATGAGGAGCTGAGCCCCAGCAGAGAGAGACTGGAGCACTCCAGGCTTTTTGGCATTGAAAGGGGAAAAAGGGGAAGCCACAGACATGCACGTGGTTTAAAGTGTCTTAGGATGAATGACATATGAGGGCAGGTCACAAGGAGTGGAGGGGCTCTCTGGGTGTCTGTGTAGCTGTGGTGGTTTCCACCAGCCCAGAGGAGTCTGCAGTCCATCTCTGAGGGGTGGCCTGTGTGCTCCCATGCCAGGCAGCTCCAGGGAGGGTTGGGCATGATGAACCCCCCCTCTAAAACCATCCCCTGCAGTCCAGGGAATGGATATCACTGCTCAGAGACCTTTGGACCACTGTCTTTCTGTTGGTGCAGGAGGTGTCTCTTTCCAGATGCTCTTCAGCCATCTGGGAGAATTATTTTCCTTTGATCTACACAGGAGATAGTGCATAAAACCCTTCTCCACCTTTACACTGCTCCTTAACCTTAGCTAATGTTACAGATCACAACCTTCTAGATGTCCCCTGCCTTCCCTTTCACCATCAAAGTCTCTGAGCAGGAGATGCATGAACATGAGGGTTTGAGAACTGTGAACTGAGTAAGGGATGAGTTAAAGAAAAAAGAGAGAAAAGGGGATAGTTCCTCAAACTGGGAACCCAAGCTGGGAATCCTGCAGTGTGTTACAGCTCAAAGAGCAGCTCCAGGTCCAGCTGTTTGTGCTGCTCCTGGGGCAGGGCTGTGTCTTGTGCCCAAGAACTGGAGATTCCTTCATAGCTCAGCCAAGAAAATTGAAGATGCAGGAAAACAACTTGAGCAGAGGCAGCACCCCACTGAAATCCTTCAGGAGATGATGATGTCCAAGGTTTGGGTTGGGACACTCCTCCCTGGTTTGTCCCCTCAAGCCAAGACCCTGAGTGCTGCCAGGAGCTGGAACAGGAGCTGGCCACAGTCCCAAACTCCAGGTGGCTCAGCTGGGGGCAATGTCCCTGCCACAGGACTCTGGCCACGGCACATCCTCTGTGTTCCCCCAATGCCCTTTCTGCTTACACCTCTTTTATTTTTGGTCGGTCACCTGTGACCAGGAGAAACTGCACCGTGGACAATTGAGCAGCCTGTTCTTTGGCATTTGTGAGCACAGCAGACATAACCCTGAACTGCTCCAGGTGCCCATGTCTCTCCTCAAAACCAGGACAGCTCAACTTGCAGTTAATCCTTTAATTCAGCTTGGATTGCTGAAGGTGGGAATAACCTCTAAACCACCACCCTTTAACATGAGATCCTCCATGCTGCCTGTACTGTAATTACCCTCTGAAGGTGTCAGCACCCTGGAATGAGAGAGGGAGCTCAATTTATCTTTTAGGGGCTAAACCAGCACAACCTGCTCCCTTCTTTTGTCTTCTCTTGTTTATTAAGTCCTTTGTCACAGCCAGAGCCTGCAAGAGTTGCTCATGGAAATATTATGCTAATGAGAAAAAAGCTGATGGCTCTTTTGTTGTAAAGCTGTCCCCTGGGAAGCTGTTTGCTGCTGTGCTCTGCAAATCTGTGCTGGCATCCCTCGTGGTAGACAAGGAAGGAGGCACAGGTTGGTGGCTCCAACTTCCCTGAAGGCTGCTGTCATTATACAAGTCTGATGACCTTGACTAAAGGCCCGGTCTTTTCTGGGGGATTTCCCACCTCAGAGAATGGGCAAAAGGAACAAAAATCTTGTTTGTAACAGGATCTCCACAAAGCTGTTCCCTGCTGTTTGTTCATGTTATGTCTCCAAGGCCTGTTTATGAGGATGGTGTTGATGTCAGCATGGGGCTGTGGGACTCCTGTGAGAGCCAGGACTCAGCAGAAATGTTTGGTTTGATGGAAAAATCTTACTGCTGCATACAGAAAATCATTGCCCAGGATAAAGTGGGGTGGAAATGGATTGAAGTATGGGACCAAAGCCCTACAAAGAGTTGGGGTCTTGTTTCCCATTCCCTGGTCTAACCAGGGGAGAGCTTCGTGTTCTTGTCTGCCTGCTCCCAAAGGAATGGGCACCCCAGTGTGGTCCTTGTCCCTCACACTCTCCATCCAATGTGAGCTGGATGGGCCGTGGACAACAGCTGGGCTCAGCCCAGAGTCCAGATCTCCAGAATCTGGTGGTGACAAGGAAGGTCTGAGGCTGGGATCAGAGCTGGGGACAGCAGCAGGGCTGGAGACAGCCTGGGTACCAGCAGGCAGGTCCAAGGTCTGGCTGAGGAGTCTGTCTGTGGGTTGGGGTGAGGACCACGAGGACCATGGCCAGGCAGGGGCAGAGCTGAGGTGGAGCTGGGGACCAGTGCTTCTCCAGCACTGCTCAGGCAGGGAATGATCAGCTGAGCACAAACAGGCTCCTGGAAGATTTTAGTGGAGGTCCCCAGTGAGGCTGTAGGAGCAGGGGATGCCTTTTGGTAAGGGATGTCTCTTGCACAGCTGACCAGTGTTTCTCCAGGGCTTGTTCCCTCTCTCTGCCTCTGGCATGTGGCCCTGGCACTCTCTGGCTGTGGTGTCCATCCAGGTCCCAGCTGGCAGAGGTGTGGCAGGACCTGCAGTGGGTGGCAGGAGGAGGGTGTTGCTGGTCACAGGAGTGCAGGTGGAAGGGCACAACCTCTGGTGAGGGGGGGAACAACACACGTCAGATCAGGTCCTGCAAGGCTGTGCTGAGACCCTCTGTCCCTGGCAGTGAGCAGACTCCCCAAAAGGAGTTCATTTTCCCTTCCCAATGCAATTAAAAGGGAATTACAGTGGAATGAAGCCATTTCTCCCCATACCTTGCCTAGAACATAACTGATCATTACTGATCATTGATCACTGTACAACAACAATGATCATTGTTGCCCAGAGAGATTCAGGATTCCCCGTCCCTTGGAAGTGTCCAAGGCCAGGTTGGACAGGGCTTGGAGCAACCTGGGATAGTGGAAGTGGTCCCTGTCAGTGTCAGGAGGGCTGGATTAGATGAGTTTTAAGTTCCCTTCCAACCCCAACCATTCTGGGATTTTATGATTACACCTACAGAGCGCAGCCACATCCCTCCACCTTATGCAACTTTTAACAAAGCATCTGAAGCAAGAATTTTTCTGGTTCCTTCCTTATTCTTGCAACAGTTTTCAGGAGCTGTTGGAGCCATGTCACACTTCAGCTGGGCTTTGCCATCACATTCCCCAGTGCCACAGCACCCACATGAGCAGAGTGTGGGGACAAGGACCCAGTGGATGATGCTGGGGGGCTCTGGGAGGGTGCTGCTGCATTCTGCTGTCCACTCCACCCTAGAGTTCCCTCACTGAGACCAGCCCCAGCCAGACCTGTGTCCTGAAGCCCCCCCATCTCTGCCCATGTTTTCTGCTCCTTTATCCCTGCAGCTGGAAATGCAATGAGGATTAAAATGCCACGGGAGCCTCAAAGCCCTCAGGAGGGGGTTTGAAATCTGCTCAGCTGGGCCTTTTGCTCCCCCCTGTCTTCTCCTCCCAGAGCTCTTAACAGCCCCAAGACTTTTATTATTTTGCACATTGCAAAACAGTAATTACTGGAAAGGAGGAGGTTGTTTGAGAGCCAGGGTCCAGCGGTGCCTCGAGGCTGTGCCAGCCCCGGGTGGCCTGGGGGTGAGGATGGGAGGAGTCATTGCCCTCGGATTTTATCTTGATGAGAACATCTTGACCATCGAGCAGGAAACAAATTCCTCTGTCACTTAGGAGTGAGAGGAGGCACCCAAAGGTCAAGCCTGCCCATGGGCTCCTCAGCGAGCCCTGGGCAGGGCAGGTGTTTCACTGGTGGTGTGGTGGTCACCAGTGCTGGGCTGGCAGGGAGGAGATGCCCTCCCAGCTCCTGGGGCCAGTATTTGCTCACTGGTGTCATACTCAGCTCTTGACCTCTAAAGGGTGAGATGTTTGCATGGCTCGTGACAGATCTGTCTTTGAAAAGCTCAAGAGCAGAAGGGAAATTAATTTAACTAGAGTTCAAAGGGTCTCCAATAGAGACTAAGCCTTGCTGTTATTCTAAAGTGTTATTTCCATTAATTCCCTTTTAATGCTGCTTTAAAGTTACAGAGTGGAAGGGAATGTTGGCCAACAGATTTTTTGGGTGGTTTCACAACAACCACTATTAATCAGCAGGGAATTATATTGGCTGTAGGAGTGTTTAAATGCAAAGGTGGCTTCAACCAGGACACATGCAGCAATGTGTAATTGTGGTGACAGATTAAAAATTAGCTATTGTGAAGCTTCCCACACGGACAGGAGCTTGGAATGAATCATTACCATAAATTAACTAACTGGAAAGGGGTTGAACAGCAAGTGGTAGAGTTCAGCTTGACCCACTGGTGAGCTGACCCTTTTCCCGTTCATTTAACGCCCAAATCCCATTTCTGGCCAGAGCAGCCCTCCAGCAGCTCCAATGCTTGGGAGCAGCAGTGGGTGGCTGTGCCAGCCCAGTTGGGCTGCCTGGGGGCTGTGGAGGATGAGAAGAGGTTCAGTCCCTGCTCCCTGGGTCAGAGCTAGCAGAGAGAGCTGCTCCAGCAGATGGAAGGTGCTCCAGCCCCAGCTCTGGTACTGCTGGAGTTGCTCTGGAAAGCTGATTCCCAAGTTTTTCCTTCTTAGTGTCTCCCCTTGCCTTCTTCTCTTTGTCCTTTTGGCTGCTGGCCTCTGCTGCCTGCTCCACCTGCAGCTCCATGTCCACAGCAAAGTCACTGGCAAAGTGACCCTTGGTCTAGCAAAATCCACAGCATCACTCTGCAACAGGCCCAGAGCTGCTCCCCTGGCTGCACCTGCCAGGACCTGCTCCAGTGATGTCCCCCTGCCCCTTTGGCACTCAGCTGGGTGTCCCCCTGTGATGGTGGAGTGGCAATGGCTCACCCCCAGGTTCACCCTGTGCTCCTCCACTCTCCCTCCCCTCTCACTGCAAGGTCCTCTTGACCAGCTCTGCCACAGTCGTGCCTCTGTCCCCATCCCAGTGTCCTGGGCTCTGCCACTGCAGGGCAACATCCCTGGATGTGTGCACAGTGTCTCCTGAGAGCCACAGCTCCCTCCTCCTGGAAATAAGCCACTTTTTCTCCTGTTCTCAGCCAGCCACATCTCTGGGATGGTCCAGAATCTCATTGTGAGGACATGCCCCCATGGAAACTGTCAGGCCTGTCCCAGGGAGCTGGACACAGCCACTCCGTGGACAGAAGAGTTGTGCAACTGCTTGGTGTGTGCCCTGGTGTGGAACCTGGGGTCCTGCAGGAGAGGAGCAGAAGGCCACACAGGGCAGCTGGCACTCCTGCCATTTCTTTCCCAGATAGCAATATTGATCCATTTGTTCCCACAGATCTTTGGAAAATATACAGGAGGCAGGGCTGAGCGTTATCAGGCTCCAGCCCCTCTCTTTGCAAGAGTGTCTTCAGCAGGAATTCACCACCTTCCCTTCCAAAATCCTTTCAGGAATATCACAGCTCCTGGTGTTGCACAGAGCTGCTGGCAATCCTGTTAACCTTTGGGTTAATTAAGCAAACATTATCCTTCATTAGGAGGAATGGCACTAATCGCATGTCTGAGAGGGTGAGTTTTGCATGGACTGGCTGGCAGAGCAGAAGCCACTGCTGACTTCAGCAAGGGGGCTGGGGACTCAGTAGGGGCCTGCTTGGGAAAGGAGGTCAAGCAAACCTGTTACCTCAGTGCTGCTGGGGCAGCTGGTGTTTGCTGGAGCGGGGGATGTGCTCGGGGAGGACGCGGGGCAGTGGCACCGTCCTGCAGAGCTGCCATGCAAGGCACTGAGGGTCGAGCTGCTGGCACCTGGCTGCTGAGCTGCCATTAGTTTCCAACCTAAAAATGCAAATCTGTAATGGTATGACCTGGTAAGCAGCTCTGGACAAGAGGCTCCAGTCTGCAGCTATGCTTAGCACTCCGAGCTGGGAAGAGCGGCTTAAGATCGACAGAGAGCTCTTTGTTTGCCGTGTGCAGTTTAGAAATTAGGCAATACTTAGAAGCAAATATTGGTTCAAACAACACCAGCTCCAACTCTCCAGTGGCCAGTTTGGCTCATCCCAGATAGAAAACAGCATTTTGCAACACAGTCAAAACCTGACAGCGAATATTTCTCTTAACCAGCAGGGAAACAGGTTTGTGGCATTTCCTGAAAAATAAACTAAGCACAGTCACTCTGCAGTTGGAGCATGGCTCCAAAATTGTCACAGAGGTCCAAAGAGGGCCTGCAAGCCTGTTTCTGGAAAGCTAGCCACAGCTCTCCAGGTACTGTCAGGCCTTGGGAGGCACGGGGAATGCCAACCTGGTCCCAGTCCATGGTCATGAGCTGGCACTCCCACGGGAGCTTACAGCTGCTGCAAGCCCCATGCTGACCTGGGCTCCAGGGCAGGAGCGACTCCCTCTTCCAGTAGAGGCTTGGCATCAGGCAGGGAGGCTGGGATTTCCCCCAGGTTCTTACACAGGTGAGGTAAACCAGCTCTGCAGAAGCCTCGTGACTTCTCCCTGCCCCTCCTGGGTACCTGAACATTGAATTCCAGAACAGTTTGGGTTTGAAATGCCTGTTAAAGACCATCCTGTTCCACCCCCTGCCATGGGCAGGGACACCTTCCACAACACCAGGTTGCTCCAAGCCCTGTCCAACCTGGCCTTGAACACTTCAGGAATGGAGCAGCCACAGCTTCTCTGGGCAGCCTGTGCCAGGGCCTCATCACCCTCCCACAGAAGAGTTTCTTCCCAAGATCCCATCTAACTCTGCCCTCTGGCAGTGGGAAGCCATTCTCCCCTGCCTTGTCACCTCATGCCCTTGTCCAGAGTCCCTCTCCAGCTTTCTTGGAGTCCCTTAAGGCTCTGGAAGGGGTTCTAAGGTCTCCCCAGAGCCTTTGCTAGTCCTGCTGCCCACCCTGATTTGGATGTGGCCCAGCAGACACTTGGCTGCAATTGCACAGTGCCAGCTCATGTCCAATTTATCACCCATCAGTTCCCCAAATCCTCCCTCACAGTGATGCTCCCCATCCATTCACGACCCAGCATCACCATCTCCCATCTCTTGAGAGAGGCACCTTTGCCCCTTGAGTGCCAGTCTCAGCTTCTGTCCCACCCACGCTACTGACAGAAGATGATCTGGGAAAATGTGTTTCCACGAGGCTGCTCTTTCTGCCTTCACCTGCCTTCACATGCGGGGCCAGGACAGGGCAAGGACTTGAGCCCAGATTTTGTGGCTGACATCCTTATCATGGGGAGGCTCCAGGCTTCTCCAAGCCACAAACTGAAAATTCCTATTTCTAGAGAGAAACAAGTTGACCCTATAGAGAAGCCCAAACCCCTGGTGGATGTATATTTTGCCCTCTTCCTTCAGCCCACCCCACCTCGAGGTTCATTTGATTCCCCTTTGGTTTTTTCTTCCATTTTCAGGGTATTTTCTCCTTAGTCACTCGAAGTGAGCCAGGTTTTCATCACAGCTGCCAGCCTGATGACCCCTGGGAATACCAACATCAGCTCCAAAGGCTTCCACAGCTGCATAGGAGCACCTCTATGGAAATAACTGCTCCAAAGAGTTGGGCAAGATACCTGTGATGGTGTGGTGCCTTGATTGCAGCTTTCCCTATTTCCCGTCTTTTTTTTGTGTTTTCCACAGGCTCACACAGAACCAGAGCTCCGCTCCAGCCCCATTCAGCTGCATTTTGGCTCCAGGATGAGCTGTGCCATGGGCAG
This sequence comes from Drymodes brunneopygia, assembly GCA_013400955.1. Classification (NCBI taxonomy): domain Eukaryota; kingdom Metazoa; phylum Chordata; class Aves; order Passeriformes; family Petroicidae; genus Drymodes; species Drymodes brunneopygia. The sequence goes on along the minus strand of VZTZ01006798.1, from coordinate 94,945 downwards.
CAGCCAGCTCTGTGGTGAAGCCAAGCCTTCTCCCACACAGCCATGCCAGCTCTAACTTTATCCCAGCTGTAAAAAACCTCCTTTCCTTAGGACACAACCAAAACTCCAGCGCAGCCTCATCTCAACCACAAACCGCAGCGCGCACACGCAGTAATGAGGGAGATGTGGAAATAAACAGTATTATTTTACCTTCTGTTTCACTTGGCATTGTTCTTTCCCTGGGGTTCAGCTGTGTTTATGCATCACCAGTGACCCGTGGTTGGGCAGAGGGTGTGTTAATCTGTATTTCTTCATCGTTCATGTAATTTTTAGCAGCATCCTCTTTTGGAAAACACAACGGCCGGGATGCGCAGTGTTGCAACACAACAGACTTGGGATGTGTGACGATAATTCAGGTTACTCCAGGAAGATGTGCACCACAGAAGGGCTGATGTTTCTGGATAGCTGGGACAAAGTCCGAGGTGCACTGACTTAGCTCTGTCCTTTCTGCTAAAGCTGCTCCTGCTCACATGAGCCAGAGCATGGAGTTCTTGCCTTGAAAGGCAACGAGAATTTCCAGCATTATTAAAAATTGGCTTTTGCTGATCAATCTCAGCTTCATCAGCCAGACACAGGCATTTGAGAATGGGACCAACCATGCACTCAGGCAGCAAGGTACAGGTCTGAGAGAGCCTGTAGAGGGGGATGCATGTACGTAGTGAGAGACAGGACCCACTGTGTGACTAAATGTGCATTTTGTAACACAAAATTTGTCAAAGCAGCCATATGATGGATGTTCAGGGGGGGACGTTGACTGCACCATGCAGTTCATCCCTCCTGAACTCCAAAAAGAATGGGATTTTGTAGCTGGAGGCCACCCAGGACACTTCTCCTTCCAAGGCTTTCCATGGTGGGCTGTACTCCTCAGAAAGAACCACCTTGGGGACCTCTTGGGTCCTTTGTAGATCAAGGCCTGAGCCCTCAGCCCAGGTGGCCCAGAGGACACAGCCCTGGCCTGCTATGCCTCTGCCATGGGGTACCTCCAAGGAAAGCCGTGTGTTGGAAGAGTTTCTTCTCCAGGCTTGGCTACAGGAGGCAAAACTGTTGGAGGAGCACCTGTAGGAGGGATGAACACCAGGAGGAGTGTGGAATCCATCCTGGAGAAAGGCAGGATTTGCTAGCACCAAAGAGAGAAGCAGCTCTGCATGTGTCTGGTGATGTTCCAGATGACTTGTGGCTGGACATCTGGAAATGCAGGAGGTTGCTGGAGTACAACAGGTATTGCAATCCAAGCCTCTTCCTTCAGCCCTGGATTTGCCCTGAGGCCATCTGGGAGAGCTAGGGAAAGAGATGTGAAGTGAAAACCACACATCCCATCAGTACATCACAGCCATCCCCTTGGCAGGTAGAGATGGTGCAAGCATAATGTGGGAAGGAAGAGAGGAGCAGTGAGTGGTCCATGGAAAAAGGTCTGGGAACCATGTGCAGAATGCAAGGATAGTTTGGGCTCTTCCAGCAACTTCTCTTCTGTTATTTGAGTGGATTCTGTATATTTTCCAAGCTCTCTTCTGCATCTTTTCCCTGGAAAAATGGAGTCAATGTGTTCAAGCATTTTCACCAATATTAATGTGCTCAGATGTCCTTGATGCTTCAGCAGCAACTGCAATTCCTCAATATGTCTGTTAGAAGAGGCATTTTGGAACAAATGAACAAAAGGCACTGGAAGAACCATGTGGGGCAGTCTCCTGCAAGCCCTTGTGCCTCTTCTTCCTATGGACGGGGATATTGCTACAGCTGCCATGAGTGAGGCAGAGATCAGTGAGACCCACAGGAAGCTGGGGATGGATTTCAGTGGCATCTGCCTGTCTTGGTGGAAGAAGACCTCGGAAGGCCACAGCTTGCTGGAGTAAACGTGGATGGGAGATCTTTTAAAAGGAGAGGTTTGAGGTGGGAGAAAGTCAGGCCCCCTCCAGCTGCAGTGTGTTTGGAGACACTCTGGACACAAGAAATTCTGCTCTTGTGGGAAAGGAGGGGATGAAGGGATGAGAAATAGGACCCAGCCATGTGAAGGAAGTGCTACAGATGATGCTGAAGCAACCAGTGTGTCACAGGCAGGGAGGGCTCCCAGTATCACAGTGGAGGTGGTCATTGTCTGAGGGCCTCCACCTTTCCTTGGTCACTTTGAGAGCCAAATCCTTGGCTTGGCACTGGGCTCCCACTTGTACTGAAGCTACTCTGGGCACCACCACCACCACCACCTGCAGGTCACTTTGCCCTGAGCCTGCTGAGAGAAGGGACAAGAGCCAAGCCAGGTGCTTCCAGTCAACCTCCAGCTGTGCTGAGAGTGAAGGCTGTGGGAGAGGAAGGATCTGTGCAGGGGATCCAGGAGATCCTCCCTCCAAGGGAGGCTTGTGCTCTTGAAAGCAGGCCTGGGAGCTGGACCTTGTCTGGGCTTCCAACAGCAAACTTGTAGCTTCTGTGGGGTGGACACGGTGAGTGGACTGGCCCCAGCAGTGGTCTAGGGATGCTGTTAGGGCTCAAGGGCTGGCTGACATTGTCCAGGGAATTCTCGGCTTGAGTGCGTGTGCCAAAGGCTGAAGCTGGTCCTGTACCTGGCAGCAAAGATGGGGACATGAAGGCTGGGACAGCATCACAAGGGCTGCCCTTCATAAACCCAGCCATGCCTCACTGGCCCCAGGGGGACGGGCCAGGGGTGGCACAATCGGGTGGAGAAGGTTTGCAGAGGCAGTGGGAGGAAGCTCACTGCTAATCTCAGCATTTCTTCCCAGGTTTATCCCCTTTACTAAAAGTTCAGCGTGCTGCTTCCTTCTGTCTGTAGGGCACTTATCGAGCTGTCTGGTCACTGCTGTTGGCTTTTTTTTGCCAGATCATGTGTAAGAATCATTTACAGCCTTTCAACCCCACTGCCATTGCCAGGAGCGCGCAAGGGAGCGGGCAGGCACTCGGTGCTGCGAGCCAAGGGGCGACGGGCACCTCGGCAGCAGTTTCTGGCAAACACACAAAACTCGACTCTGGATCCAGCAGGGACTTTCTGAGATTAGTTCTGGGCAAGGCAGGGGGTGGGCAGCACAAAGAAAATCGCCCCTCCTGCGGCGTTTCAGCCCGCAGGAGAATTCAAATGTCACAACTTGGGAATTTTCCATCTGAAGCCCCTTGTAAAATGCAAAGCGCTTTGCCCCGCTCTGACTCCTGCCTGCGGAAGGGTTCAGTGCCAAAGTGAAAGGCTTCCTAAAAATGGGCTGATCCAGGGAGGGGGGCGATTTAGGAGCTATTGAGAAACAAGGAAGGACAAACAGTGTTAGGTCATTGCTTCTGCAAACACAGCCAAGGCTGTTCCTCTATAAAAGGGGCAGAAAGCGGATCCAGAGCCATCACAGACTTGGAGGGGACGGTCTGTGACCAAGGCTGCTGCACCCCTCCCTCGGCACCCGACCTCAAGCATGAAACTCGCACTCGTCACCGTGCTGTCCTTCGGGATAGTGGGTAAGTGCCTGCTGAAAGCAGCTCTTGGGGGAAGGAAGTCAAAATCTCCGTGGACCCCGGGCTTCCCCCAGGCAAGGCTGTTTCAGAGCTGCAGCATGTGCCAGACCCAGGCAGCCGTGAAGGAAAAGCCGGGACACGAAGCGGTGCTTGCTTTGGCAGCCCTGGATCTGTCAAGGAGGTGTTCTGAGTGTTACTGACCGCAGCTCTGGCCGGGCCGAGGGGTGGAGGGAGGGCTGCAGCTCCCCGCACTGCCGATGCCCACCCTGCAGGGAGGAGGGATGCTCCGCTCCCACCGCCGCGGAGGAGAATGCTTGGGACAGGCTCCGCACTCCTGCTGGGACGGGGTGAAGGGAGAAATCACCCTCCGGCCAGCTGCTGTGCTGGGAGAGGAGCACGGGCTCAGCCAGGGGGGAGAAATTATTGCAAGATCTGCCTGCCAAGCTGGTACATGTGTTTGGTTGAACCTGAGAGCAGCGACAATAAAATGGAGCTTAAATAATAAAAGATGTGATGTGCTTCCCACTCTGCTCCTGCACTGCTCTGTCCTGCTGCGGCGGCTGCACTTTGCTCAGGCTCCTGCCTATTTTATGCAAAATTTGTGCTGCTGCAGGGCTGGCTCTGCTTGGAGTGATTATTTCCTCTTTCTCTGCTCACAGCTCTGGCAGGCAACGGGCAGGTAGCTATGGCAGGGGTACTGCTGTCTGCACCTGGCCTGGGGACTGATGCCTGGACAGGGAAAGAGGGATCTCCTTCCTGGAGTAGGCAGCAGGTCTCTTCTGATCCCCTATAAAGTGTAGTGGTGAATAATGTCCTCTGGTAGGAAGTGCTCCCTGTGCCTCTGCTGAATATTAGCATGCAAAGATGCTTTTTTAATGGTTCCTCCTCTTCCTCCCCTGCACAGAAAGAGACAAGAGGTCACCCAAAAGGTCTGTGACAGTGGCCAGAGCACTCAGGCTCCCATTACCTTCCCAGTGTCACCAGTGTGGTCAGGCTGACTCTCTGAGGAGGTCCCCACCCAGCCTCTGCCCCAGGCAGGATGGTTGCCAGCATTAGGTTAAGGTGACCATGACTTTGTGCAGCCAAGGCTTGAAAAATGTATGATGGACTTGAAAAACACATGAGAAAAGAGGTGATGGCCATAGTATAAGGGTTCTCCCTGCGGCCAAATTCAGCACCTCCACCGGGAGGCTCAAAAATCAAATAAAGAGAGCCTGAGATGAAATATCTGAGATGAAAGAGAAAATAGAAACGACACAGGTTAATTTGGAGGTATTTGGGTGAAATGTGCCATTGAGGGCTTGGAGGGAGAGAGTGGTGCCAGTGGCCTCTTGGTCTGCCTAAAAGGGACAGAGTGAAGGTGAAGTATCAGCACAGGCTGGCCACATCCTTCAACTGCAAGTTTCCAGCATTTCTGGGTTCAGGTTTCTGGAGGAGACATGCATCTGCATCCACCCGAGGCCTTTGCTTTGCTCTGGTTCCCCAGAGCAGCCATTCAGCTGCCTTTAGTGGTTGGGGGAGTCATGGCAGGGCTGTGGTGGTGCTATGGCATCTTTCATGGGGTGCAGAGGAGGTGAGACAGAGACATCAGATTATTCAGCTGCCAGGGAGGTGAGAGTGGCAGAGCACTGCACACAGCCTGGCCAGGTCAGAGCTGCTTTCCCTCTGGGGTTATTGGCAGGCACTGCTTCGGTGCTCCAACTTTCCTCTCCATTTTTACAAAGGCTTGTGCTCGATTTCTATTGAAGTGTGTGCATTTGTTCTCCTAATCCTGTGGTGTTGCTGTGAGTCCAGGCTGCTTGAATCACAATAGTCCAGGGACAGAAGTGATCATCCCAGATATTCCTGATGCTACACACATCAGGCAAGAAAGAAAGAAAGGACCTTCCTGCATGGCTTGGGAGATCCTGCACGTGGCCATCACCCAAGGCTGTGACCACAGGGAACCAGTGACCCTGTGCTCACAGGGAACCATTGACCTTGTGCTCACAGAGATGCTGTTTCTCTCCAATCAATGCCTTTCTACCTCTCTGAGAGTATTTATTTCCGGTTCTTTCCACAGCTCTGTGTTCTGCTGCTCCCCAAAAGCCAAGCATCAGGTGGTGCACAATATCCTCAGCAGAAGAGCAAAAATGCAATACCCTGAGGGACCACATGCAACAGGAGAACTTTGCTTTCAGTTGCCTGCAGAAAGCATCGTACCTCGACTGCATAAAAGCCATTTCAGTGAGTGAGCAGCAAATTCCTCTGCTGGGATGTTTCAGCAGCCTGTGACACCTGGAGGTGGTTTCCCTTCAGTCACTGGTTGTTACCTGTGATCCTCCTGTTACACACAAGGATCCAGGAGAGGCTCTGGGAAGTGCTTTTCCTGCTCTTTGTTAATTGATGAATTCTCTTTGTTGTTTAGAATAGCGAAGCAGATGCCATTAGCTTGGATGGAGGTCAGATTTTTGAGGCAGGCCTGGCTCCCTACAAGCTGAAGCCCATCGCTGCTGAGGTCTATGAACACAGTGAAGGTACATTTCCATGCAATATTTTTAAGTGGTGGTAACAAACTGAGAGTGCAAAGGCCATCCTTTCCAACCAGAGTTCCCACATATTTTGGTTGGGGTTCCAAGATATTGCCCCTGGCTTCCAGCTCCCAGAGGGGAAGGCGTGGGGGGCAGTTCAGCAAAATGTGAATCATCATCCATGGGCACAGGATCCAGTGCCCTGTCTCTTGTCTTTGCTGTAGTGAAGGTCTCTGATCCCATGAGCAGAAATCACAGTCCTCCTAAAGCATGGCATAAAAATTCTGCTGGTCCCAGAGATCTGCTTTCAGTGGCCTTGAACTCTGTGGATAAAACACAGAGCCAGGAGGCACAGATGAGCTCTGTGATTTCCTGTGCAGTCATCAAGACAGAAAAAAAATTACTGGAGAGGCAACAGAATTACTGTTGGGAGGGGCACTCAGTTGAGATCACTGAGGCAAGAAATGCAGGCAATCCCCAGGAAAAAAGAAGAGAAGCATAAAAAGAGCTCTGAGACACTCCCTTCTGATCAGAGTTAGATCCATGGCTCCATCCCTACTCACTCACTGCATCATCCTTCATCTCTCCCATCTTTCTCCTGGGAGCCAAACATGCTATTTCCCCACCCAAAGCTCCCAATCTCTTTTGACCTCTTCCCTGGAGTTCAGCCTGTTTGTATGCAATATTCAGGATCAAAGCAACATGGAAGGGTCATTCCCAATGTGGTAGCTAAGAAAAAAGATATTAAATGGAAGACTGAGGTCTCTACCACCCCCAAAACTCAGTCATTGTATCCATATGTAGCATGTGACAGACTGAGTAAAATTCTCAGGACTAAATATGGAGTTTCAGTCTCGCAAGGCATCCCTGGGTAATGGCATTTGAGAAGAGACTTGGCAAAAGATTTGTTGAAGTTCCTTACAAAACTATGGCACCTTGAGTGTGATAGCATTTTCAGGTCACTTACTTCAAGTTGTAATGTGCAGCATTAGTTCAGTATCAGCAGCATGGCTCATCCCCAAGGAAACGAGAAAGCCACACAACCAAATCGCTGATTGTTTGGAAGTGCAGCACTTTGTTCCCTCAGTAACTGGGGATTTATCTGGATGTGAAATGTTCCTAAGTCCTTTTTTCTCATGGCTCTATTCCTTTTTCCTGTGCTGCAGGCTCCACTACCAGCTACTACGCCGTGGCTGTTGCGAAGAAAGGCACGGACTTATCCATAAAAGACTTGCGGGGCAAGACCTCCTGCCACACGGGGCTGGGCAGGTCGGCTGGCTGGGTCATCCCCATCGGGACACTTATCGAGCGTGGGGACATCGAGTGGGACGGCAAAGACTCGGGCTCCATCGAGCAAGGTGAGGTGGGGCACGGCAAGATTGGCACTGGGAGTGATGCCAGGGCTGGTGTTACAGTGAATGGGGTGCTGCCCAATCTTGTGCCGTAGCTCGCAGGGCACTGACATTTCTTGTCAGGAGGGATCCCCTCCCTTCCCAGTCCTCCTAAAAGTGAATTTTTTACCAACCATTCTCATCCTTCTCATCCATAGCCGTGGCCAACTTCTTCTCTGCCAGCTGCGTTCCTGGTGTCACCACTGAGCCCAAACTGTACCGTCAGTGCAAGGGGGATGCCAAGACCAAAATGTCCCGCACAGGACCTTACTCTGGATATTCTGGAGCTTTCCAGTGAGTGAGAGTTATTTTTCCTTTGGGGAAACATTCCAGCCCTGACACATGCAAGTTTTTGTTATACCAAGGAGGGCCGTGTTGAAATCAGGGGTCCTGAGGAGACCGGATTACTTCTCTGCCATTACAATTTCTTTCTTTCCAGCATAACTCTTTTTGGGAAGACCATTGCTCTATGGTTGCAGCTAATGCCAAAAATAATTTGCTGAAATGGGAGATAGGAAGTCATGGTGTCTGTTTTTCTAACTCTCTTTTGTTCCTCCCACCTGCAGCTGTCTGAAAGATGGGAAAGGAGCTGTGGCTTTTGTGAAACACACAACTGTTCAAGGTATGCTGCAAGATCCCTTAATTCTCCACTTTCTAGTCCCACTTCTTGCTGCCACTCTATCTTGCAATTTGTCTACACTGTGCAGCTCTCATTCCTCTCCAGGCTCAAACCCTTCTTTCATCTCTTGAAAAAAGTTTTGCACATTGTGAACTGACTCGTCCTTGTTATTGAAAAATAAGATTATGGGGATCTACTTTCTCTTCTCTGAAGTTCTTCTTTGTAGTTGGAAAACCTGCTTGGTGTCATATTTCAGAGCCAGCTGTAATGTGAGCAGTTGAGCAGGTCACCCATCCCTCTGGGAGAGATTCTGGAGGGATTTTTTGCCTTCATGTGTCCACGATGACCCCATTGCAAGGGGTCATGCCTGCAACCTGTCTTCTGTAAAGAATTCCCCCCGGAGCTTCAGCAGAAATAAATTAGTTACAAAGCTTCCCAAACTGGCCTTTCTGTCGATTTTCATGGTGATGCAACTCATGGCTCCTCCCTTCCTCCAGAAAACGCCCCAGCTGAGAAGGATGAGTACGAGCTCCTGTGTCTGGATGGCACCCGCCAGCCCGTGGACAACTACAAGTCCTGTTACTGGGCCAGAGTTCCTGCTCATGCTGTTGTGGCTCGAGATGACAACAAGGTCAATGACATCTGGAACTTCCTCTCCAAAGCACAGGTACCACCAAGCTCTCCTCTCCTTCCTCTAACATCCCCGTCCTCTGGTTTTGATTGCTTTCTCCAGCTTTCCAAGAGTTTTGGTTTGGTCATTTGCTGATTATTTTTCCCGTGTGGCAGGAAAAATTTGGCGTGGGCACAACCAGTGACTTCCACCTCTTTGGGCCACCTGGCAAGAAGGACCCAGCCCTCAAAGACTTGCTTTTCAAAGACTCTGCAGTGCAGCTGAAGCAAATCCCGTCACTGATGGATGCCCAGCTCTACCTGGGCTATGAGTATTACAGTGCTATCCAGAGCCTCCAGAAAGGTAGGCAGGACATCAAACACCAATGTCATGTCAGCATGGGCTGTGTGGGAGAGTTGGCATTGGCAAATACAACCAGGCAAAAGGAACATGATTTTTTCAGACACAGACTGTATCCATCTGCAAAATATTTCCTGGGCAATGGCAGAATCTGCACAAACTTCACTTACATCAACAAAGGAATCTCCCAAATCACCACACTGACAAATATGGAAAATCTACACAAACTCCACACCAGTTATTCAGCTGGTGGTAGAGATTGGGCATGGTCAAAACTGCTGCTTAGAAAAGCCATTTCTGGGATGTAAAAAGAAGGAAGATCCCAGGATACCAGGTTCACTTGAGGGAAACAGTGTCCTCTATTTCCATCTAGACTCATCAAGCATTTTGTGATAGCTTTCTGAGAGTCAAACATGCCACAAATGGTCTCTGAAACCCACTTAAAATTCAAAGTACAATTTAAAGTACTTCACTTCTGTTAAGTGGCATTTATGGAAGAGGTTGAATGGACTTCATATAGCATCAAACCAGATTATTCAAGTGCTGTTTTACAGAAACATAACTAGGTTGTAATTTTTGAGCTCAGTCTGGTCTTAGTCTCATGGCTGTCTGGGCTGTGAGTAGTGCAGAAATGTGGGACATATTACAGGCAGCAATTCCAAGTACTATTATCACACAGGCACTTGGTGGTTATGCTGCTTTAGCTAACAGAAATCTGCCTGAATAGCTTGTGTTATGCAGAAATTCACCTTTCTGACCTGTAAGTCAATTTTTGAACCTCCTTCAGCTCAAGAATCACCTTTTCTATTCCCGCCAGCTCAGGGATTAATTTACAAGAACTCCTTGCCCTGAGCAGCAGCAGCAGGTTGGCGTGCACAGGTGGTTTGTGGCCGAGTCCCTTGCACCCAGGACGTGGCCTGTTTGCTGCTCAGGGCTGATCCCTGTTTTCCCCGTGTGCCCTGCAGATCGCCTGAGCCCCAGCCGCAGGGGGAGCAAGGTGCAGTGGTGTGCGATTGGCAGGGATGAGAAGAAGAAATGTGATGTGTGGAGCGTGATGAGCAACGGGGATGTGGAGTGTGTTGTGGCAGAGGACACCAAGGAATGCATCACAAAGATCATGGTACAGCTTTTTTTTCCCCCTTTTCTTCTCACTGTGAACGTCTCAGATGCTTCTTTAACCATCTGAGCTCAGGAAAGCGCTGGCCTGGGGACACGCAGCATTTCATTTCTGCACCTTTCCCTTGCAGAAAGGTGAAGCAGATGCCATCAGCTTAGATGGAGGCTTTGTCTACACTGCTGGCATGTGTGGCTTGGTGCCAGTGATGGCAGAGAGCTATGAGGGTAAGCACAGCTCTGTCTCAGGGTCCAGGTGGTGGGGAATGGGCTGGTGCCAAAGTGCTGGGTCTATTCTGGAATGTCACAAAGCAGCTGCAGTGCTGCCTCCTGCAGAAATCACAGAATCACAGAATATCCTGGGTTGGAAGGGACCTACAGGGATTATCCAGTCCAACTCATGGCCCTGCACAGACACTCCAACAATCACACCCCGTGCATCCCTGGGAGCATTGTCCAAATGCTCCTGGAGCTCTGGCAGCCTTGGGGCCGTGCCCATTCCCTGGGGAGCCTGGGCAGTGCCCAGCACCCTCTGGGGGAAGAAACTTTTCCTGATATCCAACCTAACACGTGGTGCTCTGAGGCAGCTCAGTTCACCATTGCATGCCTTGTCTTTCCATGAAAGCAGAACAGCCCTGGCAGAGCAGGAACTCTCCATTGTTTTAATTAGGATGCCCTGGTCCTTTAGCACCAGCCTTGGTGAAACTGCTTGTTCTAGCTCAGAGGAGCAGCTGGAGGCTGTGCTTTGTTCTGCTGGTGCACAAGGTGTTACTTGAAATGGTCACTTGCACAACAGACTTTCTCCAGAAATTAGTGAGCTCGATTCTTCTTTTGAATTTGAGGTCTTTTAACTTAACATCTTCTTCTTCTCCCCTCCCACAGATAATCACTGCGAATCAAAAGAAGAACCAGGTAATTACTGCCAACAGAGGGACAGAAAACAGTCCTGAGGGATAAAAGTAGAAAAGTAGATAAGAGTCATGAGTGGATAATAAATGGCCAGTCTCCACCCAAAGAGTGTCCAGTGTAGATATCAGAATATGGGAGATAGGTTTAGCAGTCGGAGGGAAAATTAGGGGCTGCAAAAAGATCAAGGTGAAGCATTTGGTAGTGGCAGAGATTGGTGTGGTCTCACCATAACAGTGTCAGGGCTGTGAACTGAAAGAGGGTCTAGGCTGCAGCATTAGGAAATGGTTCTTTCTAGAAAAGGAAAAGGGGAGAGGAGGGAAGGGTTTTGTTCTTTGTTAAAGACAGAATAAGAAATCAGGAGTGGATAAGAAATCCTCCCATGTGTCTTGCTATAGCCTTCTCACATGCCCAGGTGTCAGAGCTTTGGCAGGCAGGGGAATGTCAGGGATAATAATTTCCCAGGAGCGTGGTGGAAGTAGGTGCATCACATCTACAAACTCTTCCACTGTTGCTGCCTGGAAAAGTATTTAAAAGCACAAAGTAATTCTGTGCTGTTCGTAGGTGCCCTTTCCCAAGTGAAGCCAATGTTCTCTCCTAAGGGATCACATTGGGATCCTTGGGTCAAGCCTTAATTCTTCTCTATTTTATCTTCTGAAAGCAACCTACTTTGCTGTGGCTGTTGCGAAGACAGCTGACAAGGATATCAACTGGAACAACCTGCAGGGGAAGAAGTCATGCCACACTGCCGTGGGGAGAACTGCTGGCTGGAACATCCCCATGGGCCTGATCCACAACAGGACAGGCAACTGCAACTTCGGTGAGTCCACTTTGGCATCCATTTCTTTGAGCTGGGAATCTGCTCACAAAAAAAAAATGTTTTACCATCCTTTGTCTGGTTTTCAAAGTTTCTTGTGCCTCAAAGATTCCCTCCAGGAGGGAGGAAATTGAGAAGATTCTGTTATTTAAGATTTCACTGAGCAAAATTTTAGGCTTTTGGTGTCTGCTTCAGAGCAAGACATGGCACATCAGCTGCTTTGGGGGTCTTTGCTTTCTTTTCCCATCTCTCCCCTTCCCTTGGCAGCAGCCCAAGAGGTATTCCCATAAAGGGAACATGGGCTTCCCCACAAGGGCCTGGTGCTTGTGCAGGGTGTGGTGTGGAGTGGATGAAACTCAAAAGGGAAGGGAAGGGCTGAGAGCAGGGGACAGAGGCTGATGTTCATTCAAGAAACTTAAAGGGGCTGGTCTTACTGCCTGAGAATTCCATGAAAGTTATGGTCCAACAAAAATAATTTGGAAATGTTATCAGTGTTAAGCATGTAATTATTAAAAGGAAATCTCTAACCACATGAAGATATTAGTGTTAGTAAGTTTTATTCTTGGCTTCTCTATCCTTCTGCCTTCCTTTCCCAATGTCCCTTCTACCCCAAAATCTGCCAAATGCAACTCTGCTGAACCAGAAAGGCCGTGGAGCTTGGGCTGGCTCTGTGTGAGCTGGGAATGGCTTGCAGGGAAAACATTCCTCTTTTTATGCCAAGAAAGTGCATATTGCACTTGAGCCTTAGGCCCTACTTCATCACAGAATCATGGAATGGTTTGGGTTGGAAGGGACCTTAAGGCCCATCCCCTGCCACCCCTGTCATGGGCAGGACACCTTCCACTGTCCCAGAGTGCTCCAAGCCCCATCCAACGTGGCCTTGGACACTTCCAGGGATGGGGCAGCCACAGCTTCTCTGGGCAACAATAACAATAATTATCAATAATAACAGGACCCAAGTTCCATGGTAAAAGCTGGATGCACGTGATTTGCTGCCCACTAAATCATGCTCCTTCTCCCAGCCCGTTTCCATCTCCCCAGTGAGCACTAACACAAACTGAGGACATGAACATGTTATTAAAATAAACCCAACTTCTCAGGGCAGGAAAAGTGAATTTCTCCTATCCCTGCCTCCAGATGAATACTTCAGCCAGGGCTGTGCTCCCGGGTCTCCTCCCAACTCCCGCCTGTGCCAGCTGTGCAAGGGCTCAGGGGGGGTCCCTCCGGAGAAGTGCGTCGCCAGCAGCCACGAGCAGTACTACGGATACACCGGAGCTTTACGGTACGTGCTGGGCACACCCAGGCTGCCCCTCTCTGCTCACAGAGGGCAGGGCACATGTGAAGTACAGCCTCACATCAACATTAATTTGCTGACCTATTCTTTTGCTTCATTACACCACTGAAAGTACATATTTCTATAATACTATAGATATGCCACGTGCTCTTTCTTTGCTTTCTGAAAACTGATGTAAAATATCCCCGTTCTGTAAAACTCATGTCCTGGTGCCTCCAGGCAAACCCAGAGAGACACAAACCCTCCCAGTATGGCAGAAGTGCTTCTCTTTTAACATAAATAAGGAGTGTGTTTTAGATATATTTAGAATATTTGTGGCAGGGCTCCTAGACCTGGTTGTCCTTGGAGACATTAATTGTACAGAATAAGACTCAAGTCTAAATCAAATCTGTGGGAAAGGGACAGGATTCAAGCACCCATATCACTGGCCTATTTTTCTACTTCCCAGGTGTCTGGTCGAGGAGGGGGATGTGGCCTTTATCAAGCATTCCATTGTTGAGGAGAACACTGATGGTACGTGGGCAGGGCTGCCTTCCCCGTCTGTGTTATTGCTTAGGTGGTGTGGAGGCTGATGTTCTCCTGCTACACAAGATCTCTGAATCTCCAAACCCATTCTCTTTAAAGGCAGAAACACAGAAAGCTGGGCCAAAGATCTGAAACTGGACCAATTTGAGTTGCTGTGCACTGACGGGCAGCGGGCAAATATCATGGATTACAGGAGGTGCAACCTGGCCAAAGTCCCCACCCACGCTGTGATGGCACGTCCTGAGAAAGCAGAGCAAGTCCGTGAGATGCTGGAGAACCAAGAGGTTTGTGGTGCTGAGAGTGGGAGAAATATTGTGGGGTTGCTCTGATTCTCCCCAGGTCAGCGTAAGGTGGAAGATTTTACCTCACTGCTATGGAGTGACAGCCTTGTCCCTTGGCCTCTTCCTTCCTCCACCCCTCCCCAAGTGCTCTTTCTCCTCTGCCACCTTGGCAAACACACCTTTAGGTAGCACTGGGATTGCAGCTATTGCTGCTGTCACACCACACTCGTGTGACACGAGTTTATCACCTCCTTTTGGGGCTCTGCTCTTGCTGGGGTGTTTCAGAACCTTTGTGGTGCCTGGTCTGTGCCACAGCTGGGTCAGGTTCAGCCCCAAGAGCAGCCTCCCTGCACACACACACTCCTACAGCTATAGGGCTGACCATAACCAGGCTAAACCATCTCTGTTTCTCCCTGCAAAAATTAATGTTGGCTCCACCACCAGGGTCTGGTCAGAGGCACTTGGGACCTTTTGCTTCTACTCATGGTTAAGTTGCAGGACCTGCTGGCAGCATCTCTGCACAAGAGTGATGTGTTAAAATGGGGGAAAATGTGCCTACCAGTGAGCAATCCCTCCTCTAAGCACACTGACAGCAGGTTCAATCCTAAATTTCTGGAGCCTGGCTTGGGGCTCCCCAGGCTGATGGTGAAGAGCACGGAGCAAGAGCTAGGCCCGCTTTCTACTTCTCTTTGTGCCTTTATTTCAGAGGCTGTTTGGAGCAAAAGGAACCAGGAAGGATGATTTCAATATGTTTGCATACGAAACCAAGGATCTTCTGTTTAAAGACCGGACAAAGTGCCTGATCAAGCTCCGTGACGGAATATCGTACAAGGAATTCCTCGGAGACAAATACTACGCTTCACTTGCCAGCCTCAACACCTGCAATCCATCAGGTAACTGCCACAGCCCCACAGGAATTCCTGAACTGCAGTTCTTACCTTGCAGGCATGAGCAGCTTCTTCTGGAACTGTTCATTCAAAGGAAGAAGATGCCAGTGTTCTTTTCTTGGAGTTCCTTGGGTGAACTGAGAACAGACCTAAAATCTGCTGCTCTGGCAGCAATGTGAATAAAATACTTCTCCTCCCCTTTAGAAAATACGGACTTCAAGAAACGGCTCAGAGAAGCCCCTGGATCCATCAGTGTTGGTTCAGTGGGATTTGTGGTTAAAGCTCTTTTTTCGTGGCACACTGTGGAGTTTCCATGGGATGACGTTGCTGGCATGGCTGGGTGTGTGCTAGTGGGATGGGAGTGTTTAAAAGCAAGATCTGAACTTCTGCCTGTCCTTTCCCTTTCCAGATCTTCTCCAGGTGTGCACCTTCCTTGAGGACAAGTGAGATGGGAAGGATCCTCGAAGTGGGGGAGAAATCCTCAAGCCATGACTCCTCTCGTGCCCTCAGCACCGAACACTGACCCACGGAGGGCCCTCTGCCTTCACTGCTTTCTCTGCCCTCCCTCATCACTCTCAAAGTGCCTCTTTGACACTTTACAATTCTCTGCTGCCAGCACAGCAAAAAATAAAATCTCAAATCTAAACAGGCGTCCTGAGATTTTTCCAAAAGGTCCTTAAGCCCATTCCTTCCTCAGTGCCTCTTGCTGCAGGACAGTGACAGACACCAGCTTGGCTGTTGTCACTTATTGCTGCCCCTTGGGGAAATTTCTTGCACCATTTGCCAAAGCAAAATGGATTAAATATACCTTAGAGCCTAATTAACAGATACTTTGTACTCTCTGTGCTTTTGCTTTGCCCACATTATCTCGTTCTCTCCCCAGCAGGTGATGGTTCCCTCGTGTGGTTGGGACACAGGAAAAGGGAAAGTGTTTGGGTCAGGGAAGCTGAAGGCTGAAGAAGGAAAAAAAAGCCACCCCAAACCAAAATAATACAGTGGGAGTAAGCTGGGAGGTGTGAACGGAACCTGCTGTGTCTCAGATCTCAGCTGGCTGGGTCTGAGTCCCTTCCACTAGACAGGACTCATTGATCACATTGTGTGTTAGTGGGGAGAGTCCAGGCTTAGGCTTTTCCTTTCTGGAAAAATCAAGGATTTACTCAGAAACCTGTTTGTTTTGGTAGTCTGTGTGATTCTGTGCTCCTGACCTGCAAACAAACATGTCGTTTGTTTTGCCTGATTCTGATCCCCAGTGAAAATAAAAAGGCAACACAAAAAGGGCTGCTGAAGCTCTCTGCTCCAGAGGAACAGCCTGGGCTCATCCAGGGGTCCCAATCCTGCTGGCAAGGCAGGTGTGGAGGAGCTGCTGACAGCACAAAGCCCCTGCCTTTGAGGGAGTGAACATTTTGATGATTTTTGGATGCATATGATAAGTGTGGTGAGAAATCCACCAGCCTGACTGAAAATCCCCCTGGACTGCAGAAATGCAGAGTGTGACAGGAAAGGATGAAATGTAGCCCCTCAATTTATGTAGGATGAATACACTGGACAGGTGGTTTTTTAACCCATTCTTCAAAATAGGCAAAGAAAGAGAGTCAGTGCCTCTAACAGGCTGTTTCTACAATTCAGTATGGCTACAGTCAGAAATCTTTCCCTCCCAAAAAGCTGCATTATCTGCATTTCATGTCAGGTGTAAGCTCCTGTCCCATAAGTAGAAGGATAAAAGGAAGCTCACTAGAAGATGACTCAAGCTGGAAGGGACCTCTGGGGGTCTCCAGTCCAATCTCCTGCTCAAGGAGATTGCTCAACTAGAGTGCTCAGGGCTTGACCTCCAATGATCACAACTCCACAAGCTCCCTGAGCAGCCTGTCCTGCNCTCCCAGGGAACAGGGACAGGAGGAGAGGGAACGGCCTCAGGCTGGGCCCGGGGAGGTTCAAGTTGGACATCAGGAAAATTTCTTCCCAGAGAGAGCTGCCCAGCCCTGGCACACCTGGCTGGGATTCAAAAGCCCAGCGTATGTGGCTGGTGGCCTTGGCAGCGCTGGGGGAACGGACGGACTCGATGGTTCCAAAGAGCTTTTCCAGCCTAAACCATTTCACGTTTCTCCGAGCCCCCCCAGCGAGTCCCTGCCCTCACAGCCCCTCATGGGCGAACTACAGCTCCCATGAGCCCCCGCGCCCCGCCCTCAC
>VZTZ01006798.1:63788-77865 GCA_013400955.1 Drymodes brunneopygia | reverse complement strand
AAGAAAGAGAGTCAGTGCCTCTAACAGGCTGTTTCTACAATTCAGTATGGCTACAGTCAGAAATCTTTCCCTCCCAAAAAGCTGCATTATCTGCATTTCATGTCAGGTGTAAGCTCCTGTCCCATAAGTAGAAGGATAAAAGGAAGCTCACTAGAAGATGACTCAAGCTGGAAGGGACCTCTGGGGGTCTCCAGTCCAATCTCCTGCTCAAGGAGATTGCTCAACTAGAGTGCTCAGGGCTTGACCTCCAATGATCACAACTCCACAAGCTCCCTGAGCAGCCTGTCCTGCTCCTGGCAGTCCCCAAAGGAGGAAATTCCTCTCATACCCACTCTCAAACCTGTCTTGTTTCAATGTGTTCCTGTTACTCCTTGTCCTGCACCACTGTGGGAAGCCTGGCTCTGCTCCCAATGCCTGGTACAAACAGCCTGGGGCAAAACAGCCCCATGGAATGCTCAAGGTGTGGGACAGAGTGGCTGGAAAGCTGGAAAAGGCCCTGGAGGTGCTGGTGACAGTAGCTGGACATGAGCCCAGATGTGCCCAGGTGGGCAAGAGGCCAATGGCCCCTGGGCTGTCCCAGCCATGGTGTGTCCAGCAGGCCCAGGGCAGTGACTGTCCCTCCGTGCTGGGCACTGTGAGGCCCCTCCAGTCCTGGGGACACTTCTGGACCCTCATGACAAGAAGGACATTGAGAGGCTGGAGAGTGTCCAGAGAAGGGGAAGGGGCTGGAGCACCAGGAGCAGCTGAGGGAGCTGGGGGGGGCTCAGCCTGGAGAAAAGGAGGCTCAGGGGGGACCTTGTGGCTCTGCACAACTCCCTGACAGGAGGAGGCAGCCAGGGAGGGTCGGGCTCTGCTCCCAGGGAACAGGGACAGGAGGAGAGGGAACGGCCTCAGGCTGGGCCCGGGGAGGTTCAAGTTGGACATCAGGAAAATTTCTTCCCAGAGAGAGCTGCCCAGCCCTGGCACACCTGGCTGGGATTCAAAAGCCCAGCGTATGTGGCTGGGGGCCTTGGCAGCGCTGGGGGAACGGACGGACTCGATGGTTCCAAAGAGCTTTTCCAGCCTAAACCATTTCACGTTTCTCCGAGATCCCCCAGCGAGTCCCTGCCCTCACAGCCCCTCATGGGCGAACTACAGCTCCCATGAGCCCCCGCGCCCCGCCCTCACAGCCCCAATGGGCGAACTACAGCTCCCATGAGCCCCCGCGCCCCTTCCTTCCCGGCGTGCCGCGGGGCCGGAAGCGGAAGCGCGGTGTGCCACGTGTGGGTAGCATGGCGGGCGGGCTGGAGCCGCACCTGGAGGCGCTGCGGCGGGAGCTGCAGGGCCCCGCCGTGCTCTCCGTGCTCATCGCGCTCATCGCCGTGGCCATCACCTTCCGTGAGTTGCGGGAACCTCCCTTTCCCCCCGCCCCGCGGCCTGCCGGTGGGCAGCGCTCGCTGAGGGGGCGCCGGCGCCGCCAGCCGCGGGCTCAGGTGTCCCGTTCTCCCCCTCATCGCCGTCTCTCCCGCAGTGATCTGGCGCTTCGTGCAGGGCAGGAGGAGCAGCCGGAAGGCCGTGCTGCTGCTGGGGCTCTGCGAGGCGGGGAAGACTCTGCTTTTTGCACGGGTGAGCGGGGCGGGGGCTGCCCGGCTTCGGCCTCGCGTACGGGGGTGAAGGAGTTCCCTTTAGTTCCGTTTTTAATCTGTTAATGAAACTTAAAAAGTTGGTGTTTATGGATGTAAGGAGGGATGGGGACGGAGTTTTGTCCACCACGGAGTGTTAAAAGAAAACGCGTTTTGGTTTGAATTTGTCATAGTAAAAGGCTGAGGGATACTTGACCTCATCGCACTGTGCAGCTCCTCCCGAGGGGCAGCTCCAATCTCTGCTCTCCGGGACCAGGGACAGCACCCGAGGGAACAGCAGGAGCCGTGTCAGGGAGGGTTGTTAGGTTGGATATCAGGGAAAGGTTCTTCCCCCAGAGGTTGTCAGGCACTGCCCAGGCTCCCCAGGGAATGGGCACGGCCCCAAGGCTGCCAGAGCTCCAGGAGAGTTTGGACAATGCTCTCCGGGATGCACAGGGTGGGATTGTTGGGGTGTCTGTGCAGGGCCGGGAGCTGCACTGATGCTCCTGGTGGGTCCCTTCCAACGCTGGATATTCTGTTACTGCTGAGTCTGGAAATGAAAGGGGCACAGCCCTGGTTACTGAGCTGGAACACTCTGAAGGATTTGCAGGCACACTCTCTTCCTTCTTGTTTTAGTGGAGGTTCACAATAGAAACAGATTTTTTTTCCCTAATGACCATTTTTTAATTAATTGGAGCAAGTAATCCCAGCAACAGTTTCCTGCAGGGAACTGAGATCAGATCCTTGATGCCCTTTACCCCTGTCAGACCCTCTCGGTTTCTGAGTGGATTAAACGTGATGGGAAG
Source organism: Drymodes brunneopygia (assembly GCA_013400955.1). Taxonomy (NCBI): domain Eukaryota; kingdom Metazoa; phylum Chordata; class Aves; order Passeriformes; family Petroicidae; genus Drymodes; species Drymodes brunneopygia. The sequence goes on along the minus strand of VZTZ01006798.1, from coordinate 75,458 downwards.
CCTGCTTTGAGGGTGTGGAGCCCCTGGGGCTGTGTTTTCTGAAGCTCTGCCTGTTCCCCCAGCTGCTGTCGGGGCGGTACCGCGACACCCAGACCTCCATCACCGACAGCTCTGCCGTCTACAGGGTCAGCAGGGACAAGGTGAGTGCACAGCCCAGCTACAGCTGAAATATCAGCTCTTAGCAGGGGCTCCAGCTGCACTTTGTATGGTCTCAGAAAGGGTTTTGTTATTTTTAGGTCCTGGGCTGCCACAGACCTGGTTATTTGCAGTTTTTGGCTGTTCTTTGTGCTTGATGGATACGTGGCAGGGATAGCAGCGTGCTGGCAGCACCTTAACTGCTGGTGAACTGTGGAAGTAGAGGGTGGTTTTGTGGCTTCACCTTTGCAGTCATAATAAACAACAGTGATCACAAGGTTGCAAACTTGGTAAAAGGACGTGCAGGGTTTTTAAAAAATTTTTCCCATTTTTTTGTATCTTTAATTGAGCAGATAAGTGAGGGTTGAAGGGGGGTGAAGCAGTGGAATGCTGCAAGGCAGATTGCTGCTTTTTTTGATCCTTTTTTTTTTTTTTTAATGCTAGACAAGCTTTCCAATAAGATGCAGTGGGCAGGAAGGGGCTGCTGCAGCCTTATCTTGGGAGCAGTGACGTGGCCCTGCCCGGCCGTTTGTTCTCTCCCCTGTCCTGCCTTTGGCTGCTTCCTTTCCTGGGAAGGAAAACCTTTGCAGCTTTCAGTTAAAAAAAGCTCCTGCAAAGGCATTTTTGTGTTATTCCCAGCAAAGTTTGGTGTATTTAGGGAGAGCTGGTGTGTGTGAATAGGTTGTAGATTTATGTTCTGTGTTGGGGCAGGTGGGGTGGTTGTGCCTTCAGGACACACAGCCAGGCTCAGATTGGTTTTCCCCAGTCTGTGATCACAGGAACCCCTGGATCAGTGTTGTTAATTCCTTCTTGCCTGTGTTCCAGAGCACTAATGTGACCTTGATTGACCTCCCAGGCCATGAGAGCCTGAGGCTGCAGTTCCTGGAGAGGTTCAAGGCTGCAGCCAGGTACTGTGGAGGGGATCAGCAGGGGAGGAGGGGGCGGGTGATCTTTGGGAAGAGATGAACCAAATGGTGGTGCTGGGAATGCTGTGAGCTGGGCTGGTGGTGCCCTAAGAGTCAGAGTTCTGCTGTGGGGTAGTGCTGGTTCATTTTTGCTTTGCCTTCATGGAGTATCTTGAGTGGGAAGGGACCCACGAGGATCATTGGGTCCAACTCCTGACAATCCCATAAATCGCACCATGAATTTCCTACTTACCTGTGCTTCCAGTGCACCAGGAGGCAAAGCCACTGCAGCAGGGAGGTGTGGGGAATGTGGGATATCCCTGGGGATAGGCAGGGGAGGAGTTCCTGCTGGAGCTGGCCAAGGGGAGTGTATTTCATGCTGCGAACGTGCGCTTGGGCTGGGTGAGGCCAGCTGTGGAACTCGCAGCCCAGGCTGAAACACTCACAGGGGAAGGTGCCTGCAGAGCTTCATCCCCAGCACCTGTCCTTCCCTCCTGCCCCAGAGCCATCGTGTTTGTGGTGGACAGCGTGGCCTTCCAGCGGGAGGTGAAGGACGTGGCAGAATTCCTGTACCAGGTGCTGGTGGACAGCACCGTGCTCCGGAACGCGCCCGCGCTGCTCATCGCCTGCAACAAGCAAGGTACCCTGGGGCTGGGGCTGGGCCTGGGGCTGGGCCTGGCCAGTCCTGCAGACCAGGGCTTCGTGCTGTGCCTGCTGAGCTTGGGAGTTGGGATTTCAGCAAAAGGAAGGCTGGAATTTAGGATTAAGCTTTGTCTACTCAGCAGGAATGTTTGTAGGACTGCTTGGGAGAGCTGCAGCTCCTTGGGTGGGTGTAAGTGAGTCAGGTGGCTTTTGTGTGGCTTTTTGTTTCTGCTTGCTTTGTGCAGAGCTGTTCCAGGCAGCAGGAAATAGGATCAGCTGGAGCACAATGAGCTATCCCTGCACCCTTGGCAGCTTCAAAGTTAAAACAACTTGTTAAGCTGCCAAGGTTCCATGTTTTCTCTGGAGTAGCCTGAACATCCAGCTACTGGAAAAGATTTGATTTTCAGATCCCTACAAGTTCTGCAGTGGAAGTGTGGATCCCTCTGCAGCAGTTGGATGTTTTGGGGCAGTATCAGATCTGGGTTTTGCAGTTATTTCCTGCGCTAATTCAGGAGCTGTGTGAGGCCTTCATGGCTCTGTGTGCCAGGGGTGTAAAGTGCAGGACAGGAGGGAGTGCTGGCACATCAAACCCATCCTCTGAAGTATCTTCCTGCCCAGCAAGAAGAAATTAATTCCCTGCATTGTATGAGACTGTTGGGTTGTTCCCATTCACACCTGTGATCCCAAAGCTCTAGCATCCCTCATCCTGCTGCAGGCATGGCTGGCCTGGTCCTGGTAACTCCAGTGACTGCACAGGATGAACTGGCCTCACTTCAGGAGGAGGAGCCAGGTTCTGAATTCTGACAGACAACCAAAGAGCTGATTCCATGTTCTTTTCTCTCCAACCAAAGTGCTGATTTCATGTTCTTTTCTCTCCAGATGTCACAATGGCAAAATCAGCAAAACTCATCCAGCAGCAGCTGGAGAAAGAGCTGTAAGTATGGAAGGGAATCTCAGTCCCCCTGAGCTTTTCCTCGTGTCCTTTCTCTCTTTCCTCAGTGCTCAGTGAGCTTCCCTTGAGCCGTGTCTGAGTTCCCTCAGGTCTGTTTGGCCTGGGGGTGGCAGTGCTGGGTTTACAGTTGGGCTCCATGGTCAGAGGGCTTTTCCAAGCTGAATGATTCCCTGGATCTATAATCCCTTTTGGCCAGCAGACGGCAGCAGGGGTGTTTGTGCTGTGCCTCTTCCAGGCTGAATACCCGACCTTCTGCTTTTTAACAGAGGACTGAGTTGCCACATACTCATGTTCTCCAGGAAAATAAGGATTGCTTATTCTGATGTTCAGCATTTGCCAGCTACCTGTGTGCAGGTGTTGGCTTTCTAGGTAGTTACTGTGCCCTGTTAGGCACGGTCATTCCAGTGTTTACTGGGGGCAAATTGGGATAAGGACATCATCATCATCATCATCATCATCATCATCTGACTTGTACTGTCCTTATTATAAAACCAAACCTGTTAACACCTCTCCTTGAGTGCCCTCCCTCTCCCTTGTGCCTTCCAGTAGTGGCCAAAGGCCCTGGGCCTTGTGTCCTTGGTGTAGCTGGCATGCTGCTGGCAGAGCTGGATCCCAAACTCCCAGAGCTCTGGTGCAGGTGCTACTCCCCTGTTCCTCACTTGTGACCCTTTCCCTTCTCTCCCTGCAGCAACACCCTGCGGGTGACCCGCTCTGCAGCCCCCACCAGCCTGGATGGCTCAGCCACAGGGGGCCCTGCCCAGCTGGGCAAGAAGGGCAAGGACTTCGACTTCTCCCAGCTGCCCATGAAGGTGGAGTTTGTGGAGTGCAGTGCTCGAGGCAGCAAGGGAGAGGAGGGAGAGGCTGACCTGGAGGGCCTTGAGAAGTGGCTGGTGAAGGTAGCCTGAACAGAGATGGACAGGGCTGGGGGACTGAAGGGAAAAAGATGGTCTGGAGCACTCAAATCTCATCTTGCTGTAAAAAGAAGGAACTTCAGCTGGAAGTCAGCACTGTGGTGTCTTCCTCTGCTGCTCGTGGGCTTGGGAGCGACGTGACAATTGCTGGGGTGATTCCCTCCAACTGTCCCTTCATGCTGCAGTGTTTTTATCCTCTCCCCTCTTCCCTTGCCCTCCTCTGGGCTTTTCTTTTTCCTTAATCTTCAGGCTTTTCCTTTGGTAGTTGCCAAGCAAATTAGGAAGGAGTGCAGTGGCAGGTGAGCTTTAGAGACTGCAGTGTGCCTGCTGTTTCCTGCCTCGGTTTAGTCCCCTGTTGCCTCTCAGAGCCACTGACCACCTTAAGGCTGGGGCTGCTGGGAGCACTGCACAAGCTCCCTAAGCTGGGCAGGCATTGAGAGAGTATAAAAAGCTGCTTTCCTCTTTGTCTATACATTTCTATTGTTCCAAACCGGTGCAGCCCCATTTCTGTGGGGCTGGAGGAGGGGGAAATGCCCAGTCCAGGCTGCCTGCCCTGCTTTACTCCCTGGGCCCAGCTCTGTGCCCATGTCTGGCGATTTCCTCTCTTGATCAGCTCCTGGGAGTTTTTCTTCAGCTGAGGGCTGTGTTCTGAAAGCTTTTTTACACTCTGCTTGTCCTTGCAGGCATTCCTCCCACAGCCAGGAATGAGCACTAAGAGTGGCAAGAGCTGCAGGGGGTCATGGCAGGAAACTGAGATGGGCACAATTTCAGATCCATATCTACATCCAGTGTTGGAGCTGTTGTGCCTCCTGCTCCAGTGGCTGCAGGAAGGTCTTGCTTTGTGTGTAATTAATTAGTCAGCACTTGTGGCAAAGTGAGAGGGAGAGTCAAGGAGCTGCCAGCACGTGGGTGTGCTTCCTCCTCCTGAGGGAGATGCTCAAGGAAGAGGGGAAAGAAATGGGAGATTTTCCATTTGTGTCTCATTGCACATTTCAAAGTCCTGGTGCAGTGACATTTCCCCTTTGTTCATGGCTTCCCCTGTTGTTTCAGGGTTGAGGGGGTGGCTGGCTCCTGGCAGACTCTTTCTGCAGTTTGCAGCTCCCTCTCTGCTGTGGTTTGATGCCTCCTTCATCACTCAGCTCATCTGTTGTGTTCTTTGCCTTCTGTGGGGCTTTTCCTGCCTCCCTGCAGCATTGCCAAGTGCTGGGAAGAGCAGGAACAGCCTTCAGCAAAGCCCTGTGCCTGTAATGAAGCTGGTCCTTGCACTTCCAGCCTCAGGAGCCATCCTTGCTGGAGGTGGGGAGGGCTGTGTTTACCAAACATGTTATATTCTTCTGTTTCCTGCAGGCAGAGTCCTGTTGGAACATGTTTGTCATGCTTTGAACTCCTTTAGCTGGAGGTCTCGGGCTGCCTGCTTCGAATCCAAAAAAATTTGCTGTTTCTTTGGGTGGTTGTTCTTGCAAAGACGCAGAGGCCAAGCACCAGCCTCAGCTTAAGGAGAGTGAGGTACCATGAGGCCATGGTGGGTTTTAAGTTATTCTTTTTAGAAGTATTCCTTAAGTAAATTCTTTTTTTGCTTAAATGTTCATTCTCAAGTCTTGCTTCCAGTCTGTGTGTTTGCCTTGGCTCTTCCCAGCAGTGTCAGATCTGCAATGATGGGGCTCTGCTCCTGCTCAGCAGTGTTGGGGAGCAACCTTCCAGCTCTGTGGTCAGGTCTGTTTTGTCAAAAAGCATCATTTTCTGCACACAGAGGGCTTTGGGGTTGGTATTTTTTTGGTTTTATAGTTACTCCTTGGTCCGACTGATTGATAAATTGATAATCACATAGCAAAAAACGCCCACAAATCATAAAGAAAAGGCACTTTGGTGATGGGCACGGGAATGCTCCATCCAGCTGTGGTGACAGAGCAGTGCCACTGTGCCCTGGAGGTGGCTGTGGCACCCTGTGGCTTTGCTGGATGGAGATGAGATGCCTCAGCTTTCCCAGGCTGGGGAGTGGCTGCAAGGCCACAGATGAGCTGGGGCTGTGCCTGGAGCTGCTCCTGCTGGAGCACACAGCAGAGCTCCAGGACTCTTTTGGGCCTCACTCCATGATTTTTTAAATATTTAAATATTCTGGGCTGTTTTTGTCCAGTGGCTGAGGGAAAAGAGCAGAGCTGGCAACTCTTTGAGTGTTGTTTTCTTGTTTTTCTTTATTCCCCAGTCAGCTCTGTGCTTTGTTCTTTGCTCTGCTGACCTTGTTCTAGCCCATGGCTCTGCTGGCTGGGAGTGCTGCTCCTGAGGCTGCAGCTCAGCAGGGCTGTGTTGGGATGGCTTTGGCAGCACAGTGGGAGGTGATAAACTCAGCCCCTTCTTGCTCCAGCTGCCTGACCCTGAGTCAGGAGCCCGCTGTGTTCACACATCCCCAGGGACTGGGGCCTCGCTGTGCTAAAGCTCTTTTGGTCAGTGTTTTTTCATACAGATTGTACTCTGAATTGTTCCCCTGGAAAACACAGATGTTTTTGGAGCAGAATGACGAGCAGTGATAACTGGAGTAGCAGAAAAGCTGAGAGAGGAGGAGAGATTGCTGAAAGGCAAAGAAAAGCAAAAATAACAATGCCTGGACATCAGCATCCCAAGGGGTGCTTTCCAAGGCTCCCCAAAGCAGGCGTTCCAGCTGTGACCTTCCCTGAGCACAGAGCCACCACCCCGACACCTTTGGGGCCAGGAGCTTCTGTTGGCCCCATTTGGGCCACCTTTGTGACCAGCCCCTCCTGGGGCTTGTCCTGCTGGGTGTTACCCCAGAGTGAAACAAGTGGAGAAAGTTTACAGAAGGTCATGTGGGTGTTCAGGGAAAATCTGTGCTGTGGAGGGGGAACAGGAATAGGGATAGCATGGAGAGAGCTCTTTTTCATGAAGACTTTGCTGATCCAGAGCAAATCCAGGGCAGGTCCCCTCCAGTCCTCTCCTTTCCCTCCACTCCTCCATGAGCATGGATGCTGCAGGGCCAAGAGCACAGGGAAAAGCCATGGGGTGAGGACAGCAGGGCCTGAATACATTCACTCAAGAAAACCACTGAAAGAAAGCCCCAAACCCACTGTACCCTGCCCAGAGCCTGCTGCATTGAAAAAATTACAGGATTTTAAAGTAGCTCAGTGCTTGACATAAGTAGCTGGAATTGTTAGGCCATGGGTTGAACTTGATGTGAACCCTATTGCTGTGCTGTGTCACAGATGGATCAGAGGGAAATCTGGAGCTGACAATCTGATCAATAATAATAGTAAAGATCATTAAGAATAGCTAAAATAGGCAAAACCACAGTTAAAATTTTGCTTAAAAACGCTGTAGCAGATGGTGGTCTGTGTACTGTAACAACCCCATCACAGTGTGGACTAACAGAACCCACCAGACCCTCACCAAAACCCACCTGAGGGGTGTGAAACAACCAAAACAGCAAAGCAGTGAAGGGTGAGAAGGACCCCAGACCCTGCCATGGCTCTTGCTAGCACTGTGCTGTGAGGGAAGGGCAATGAAACTCTGATTGCCAGGCATTTCTTTTTCATGGTCCCTCCTCTGAGGCACCAGCTCGAGCAACCAAGTAGCAGAATTGATCTGTGCCAATAAACCTGTCGGGGATGAGAACCTCAGGTCAAAACCTGCTGTGCCTGCAGCCCCTCCCTGCCCGGGAGATGCAGGCAGGGCTGGGCAGGGTCCGTGGGTCTGCAGGCAGGACACCTCTGCCAGGCCCTGAGCTCTGTGTAGCCCGTTCCACCGGTGGAGCTGCAGGAGAAGAATGTCCCGCTCTGCCACCATCTCTTCCCCTTTCCCAGCTGGAATGTGCTCAGCATGGGCCAGGCTGTGCCCTGCAGCCTCCCAAGGTCTTGCTGGTGGGGGGAGACCAAGAAAGCACCACACTTGGAAAAGTGACCTTTATTTAAAAAATAAAAAAAGCAACAAACCCCAGATGTTCTGCAATAAACCCCTTGTGATGACTTGTCCCAACGCGCGTGCGGTGTCCCTGCTGACCTCTGCGGGGGCTGTGGGTGGGGGACACCGCCACCTCCCCTGCTCCTGTCCCCGCCGGGAAGGCACCTCCCGGCCGGGAATGTCACACCGGAGCGGGGCCATGGCCCGCAGCAGGCGCTTCTCCGGGTCCGTGCGTTCCAGCCCCCTCTGCCTCCTGCTCCAGCTGCCCAGGGCGCCGGGCGAACGCAGCTGGAGAGCCTGGCAGAAGCCGTGCCCAGGATGGGGCTGGCCCGGAGCGTCCCTCGCCGGGAGCTGCGGGAGAGGAGCTCGGAGCTGCGGAGCCGCTCCCGTGGGAGGTAAAACAAACCCAAACAAAACGAAGTGGTGGCAGTGGGTGATGGGGGTGCGAGTCAGTCCTCGGGGGCTACACCAGCCCCGCCGCCTTCTCCTGCACGTTGTACTCCTTGCTCCTCTTCACCTTCCAGCTGATGAGGGCGAGCAGCACGGTGCCCACCACCTTGTAGCCCACCTGCAGCCCCAGGTATCTGCCGGGAGAAGAGCAGGGACACGCCACGTCCGGAGCTGGCCCTTCCAGCCGGCCCCAGGCTGGGCTGGGGTCCCTCCCCGGGCCGGGGCCGGGGCACAGGGTACCTGTTTCGGAGGAAGTCGTTGTTGTAGTAGGCGCAGAAGCGGCGCTGGCTGCACTGCTGCTGCCAGTAGATGCAGGAGGAGTCGATGAGGGCTCCGAACATGGCCGGGGCCGGCAGCCAGGCTGGTGGGAGGAGAGGATGGAGTCAGGTGCTGTTCCCGAGGGGGTTCAGTGCCTCCCACGGCTCCAGCAAACCCCCAGGCACATCCAGAAATGAACACTCACCCAGCAGCCGCATCAGTAAGAACTGGACTCCGATGGCGAACGACTTCTCATCCTGGTTCACCACCCTGCAGGGGAGAAACCACAGGAGGTCAGAGCTGCTGGCGCTGGATTTGGCCAGGACTCGGGCTGGTTGCACGTTTGTGACCTCCCAAGATGAGGAACCATCCCATCATCTCCCCCTTGGGACTCAGGATTTCCCCCACACTGCTCACCGTAACACCATCATGTAGAGGGGGTTGTGGGACAGGCAGGCGACCAGGGCAGCGAGGGAGATGAGGAATATGGCAGGGAGGAGCATATGGGAGCAGCTGACTGGACAGGAGCCCGTGTAGGTGGAGAACAGCTCGTTCCCATTCAGGGAACAGTTGTGGTAGATCTGTTGGAAAGGTTTGGAACAGAGCAGACGTCAGGCTCCCAAAGCCAGGAGCAGGTTTCTCGTGACACACCATCCCACACCCCTGTGCAGGACACCAACAAGAGCACCAGCTCCAGTTCTAAGGCACATCCATGGCATCCTGTCATGGGATTTGCCACCATTTGTTCCTCCAAGCACGTTCCCAGGGCATTACAGCAATTTCCCATGGCACCTTCCATGTGGAAAATGCTCCAACCCCTTACTGCATTTGTTGGGCTCCTGCAGCATCACCCCACTGTTCCCAGCAAGGCTGCTTTGCTAACCACTGGCTTCACTCACCGTTTGTCTGGGATTGGAGGGGTTCATGGTGCTGTTGGTGCAGCCAGCAAAGCAGGGGGAGATGAATTCCGTGGTGTTTTTCCGGCACACTGGGTGGAAGATCTGCTTGGAGCATTGGCACCCAACCCGTGCCTGGACCTGCTGCTGGGAATTGGGTGTTCTGCCAGAAAGGAGAGGGAAAATCGAGGAAAAATTAAGAAATAGGACAGGAGGAATTAAAAAAAAAAAAAGAATCCCTTCTACTAGTTGAGCAGTTTTCCTGTTCCTGTTTGGGCTGGGACACTGCCAGCAGCAGCCTGGCCTCCTGCCAGCCCCTGATCCCTGCAGGTACCTCTGGAAGTGTGCAGTAAATGTCACAGGAATTATGTTATGTCTACAAACAAGTACTCACACGCTTCTTTTATTTTCCCTTTTTTCTTTTTTGTTTTTTTTTTTTTTTAGCTGGAAATTAATCAGCCAAAAGCCTGGAGAAATGGATCTGGGCTCCATCCAGAGCGGCACAAACAGCTGTGCAAACAGCCACAGCTGGAAACACCACACGGACACAAACTGAAAGTGGGCATGTTCCCAAACAAGCCTGATGGCTGTGGAAGTGAAGAGGACAAACCCAGTGATCTGCCCTGTCTTCCCTCACTCCCCCAAGCAGTGCATCTCCTGGAGTCACACAGCCTGAATCCTGCAGGAATGGGACACCTGGGAGCTGCCCTTGGGCTGCTCCAGCTCCTGTGGGAAGATGGCATCAGAAATCTCTTCCTTGCTGGCAGTGCACTGGGAAATGAGCTCAGTGCACTTGACATCAAGCCTTGGTCCTATCTAAATGTCATTTTTATCCTGAGAAGTCATGGTAAGAGCCAAAAATACCCACTGAGGTGAGGAGTAGGGTGATGTCCAGCTGGAACACTGGGAGCATGTGAAGTGATGTGGACACAATATTACTGATTTTCCCCTACAAATCCAGAGTGAAAAATGACACCCTGCTTGTTTGGCCCAGAAAATCATGGATAAAAGGCCTCCTGAGCTCTCTGGGTTGTGAAGCACCCAGATCTCCTCCATGCAGTGGGATCAAGGAGCCAGCACCAGCACAGGGATATCTCCTGCCTCTCCACCAGCACGCATCCCTCCCCACGGGTAGGAGCTGGAGAAACAGGGAGCTGGGAGCTGCACCTGCATTACCTGGGGTGGTAGATGCCCTCGATGTGGCCTGTGGAGCAGCCCATGAAGAAGATGGGCAGGCAGATGAGGATGGAGAAGACGAGCACGACGACGGCGAAGCGCGGGATGGTGCGCAGGGAGAAGGAGAAGCGCTTCATGATGATCCCTCCCAGCAGCATCCCCAGCGCCGCCGCCGGCAGGTTCACAGCTCCTGCAGGGCAACGGAGCCATCACGGGGGTCCTGCCTGCCCAGAAACCCTCCAAGGGCAGGGGGCAGCTCTCTGGACCTCACAGGAGTTGGGAGAACCCACAGATCCAGCTGTTGTCCAAGACAGCCCAAACCCAAAGCAGCTGGAGAACCTCAGGCTGGGAAAGTCACCAAGCACCCCGAGGTGAACCCCAGTCTCACCCAAAAATGAGCTTTCAGTGACCTCCTCTCCAGGATTTAAAAAGCCTGGGGAATATGGGCAGTTGGCTCCCTGCTGGTGGGTACTTTTAGCCTCCATCCATGCTCACCTATGAGGAAGTTGGCCTGGGAGGGGGAGGCACCGTACTGCTTCTCCAGGAATTTGTTGAGGAAGGTGGCCAGACCCGCAATGACGGAGGAGAAGCTGCACTGAGCTAGCACCAGGAGGATGAAGAGGGGGTTGAGCAGCAGCCTGAGGAAGATCTTTGGGAATCCTGCAGGGAAACGGCAGGAAAAATATCTTTTAGCCTAGTGATCCTCACGCCAGCAATTCATACTGGGAAGAAACCCCCACCCTTAGCCTGTTCCCAGTAAGGATGTCTGTGGGATGATGAGGATCTACTGGGGATGTCTGTGAGCATGGGAAAGCAGGAGGGGAGACACCCTAATGTGTCCCAGCAGCTGGCAGGACCATGGATGTGTTTTCCTGGTGGGACATTGTGTCCTCCAGCCCCGTCAGCAGAGGCAGATGGACCCTGGGAGCAGCTCTGTTTATTTAGTCTCTTATGAGTTTCCTAATTAGCAGAGAGTAGTGGAGAGCCAGCATCCATTAAAGCCCAGAGAGAGAAGAGGGAACTGGGGCAGCTCCAGGATGTGACTGCAGCGGTGGAAGAGGCGAGGAGGGAGGGGCTTTATCTGGGAAGAAATCCTCCTGGAGCTAAAAGAGTGATTAATCTGGTCCCTCAGCAGTGACATCCCTCTCAGGCCTGTTTGGGCTCCACATAAACAGTGTCAGCTGCAGTGGGGTGACCTCCTCGAGGAGCTGGTGGCGCCGGCAGCCCCGTGCCCACTCCTGGAGCTGGGGTTAAACCTCCCAGCCACCCTTTTCCAGCACACTTGTACCACTTTAAGGTCCTCAACGCAAAATTTGGAAACAATTCAAACCCCACAGAAGAGAGGCCTCAAGAGGGAGGCTGTGCCCACCTTGCCATGGTCCTTAGGCCCTCGTGGTGCTGGAGCTGGTCCACACACGGTGCTGGGCTCCCAAGGACTC
>VZTZ01006798.1:0-63747 GCA_013400955.1 Drymodes brunneopygia | reverse complement strand
CCACCCACCCACCCAGCATGGCCCAGCATCCCCATCCACCCTCGCCTGGACCTGCCAGCACCTTACTTTTTATAAACTCCAGCAGGGAGGTCTCTTCAGCAGCCCCTGAGTCCATTTTCCTGAGCATCCCAGCCTCCGTGTTCCGCTCCTGGAGGGGAGAGAGGAGCAGCCTGGGCTGAGAGGGGCTGGCACTGTCCTTGCCCTGGGAGGCTCAGGAGGGGCAGGGTCTGTCCCAGGGGCCTCTGATGCCCAGCCTGACAGTTCCAGCAAAGCCCCATCCCACGTGCCCTGAGCTCTTCCCCAGGCTGGCAGAGCTGGGAGGGTTCACCTGGAGAAGAGAAGGCTCTGGGGAGGGCCTAAAGGAGCTCCAAGAGAACTGGAGAGGGACTTTGGGCAAGGGCCTGGAGTGCCAGGACAAGGGGAATGGCTTCCCACTGCCATTAGGGTTAGATGGGATCTTGGGGAGAAATTCTTGGGGTGCTGAGGCCCTGGCCCAGGATATCAGGAGAAGCTGTGGCTGCCCCATCCCTGGAAGTGTCCCAGGCCAGGTTGGACAGGGCTTGGAGCAACCTGGGACAGTGGAAGGTGTTCCTGCCCATGGCAGGGGGTGGAACAGGATGAGCTTTAAGGTCCTTCCAACCCAAACCACTCCAGAATTCTGTGATTAAAGGGGTGCATTATTTCAAATATCACTGCAGCCCCTGAGCAGAGCAGCAAGACAACAGCTTGTTGTTGGGAGGTTTTAATAACGTGGGAATCTTTCCTCTCCTGAGCCCTGACAAAAGACCTCCTTTTTAACTCTGAAAAAAATCTGAAAATGAAAGTTGGAGACAGCTCAGCTCATGTCTAGGGAGTCCTTCAGCTGTAACTGTGAAATATTTTGGGTTTGATTTTACCTTTAAAGAATCAATGAGTTAACAATTTCAAAACAGAGCTAAAGTGTTTTTGTGACAAAACCAGCAGGGCTTGGCTTTGAAAACACCAAAGTGATGCATGTTAATTATTTTCCATCTTTTAAAATCTGTTTTAATGGGAAAGGGTTGCTGGACTCCCTTCGTCCCTCCCACCCCTCTCCTCTGGGGACGGGTATTCCCTCCCTGAGCACATCCCTGGCTCCAGGACATCCCAGCCTCTGGAGATGAGGCCTCACCTCTCCTCTCAGCATGTACCGAGGGAAGAAGAAGTAGGGGATGGAGGTGAGCACCAGGCAGCCTGAGGAGATGAGCAGCCCCAGCCACCAGGCTCCGATCCACCGCTGGTCACCCGGCGTCAGGTCCACTGCCATTGCAAGAGACAAGGACACACTGTAAGAGCTCCAAGGGTGAAAGGGACAAATCTCCATGGAAATACACACTGGTGGAGTATGAGGAGTCCCTGTGGGCACAGCCCGAGGGTCTCTCCACTGGCAAGTAAGAGCAAATGGATGGAGGTGGGAGCTCCCACCAGTGTTGGCAGCAAGACTGGCCCTGGTTGTGTTTGACCTGCGTTTTCCCTGGCCAGGACCCTGCACTGTCACTCATCCCAGCTGCACTGAGCCTCCCAGGTGACTGCAGGATGGATTTGGTCAGCATGGAAGCACGCTGATGGCACAGGTTCAGCTCTATCCCCTGAGCCAGCCAGTGAGGCAGAGATTACGGGGGCCCAGCTCCATCCTGTGCCTGGAGAACACGGTGGGCTGGACCAGGTTGCCTGTCAGGGATGCTGAGCCAAGACAGGGACTGGCAAAGGGCACACTGCTTTCCTGGAAAAGGTTGCTCTCCCATTGTTCCAGGCTTGGTCGCTCTCTGCTTGCAGGGGCCGAGGGCAGGCCCTGTGCTGGCAGAAGCTCCTGGTTTCCAAGTGGACCAAACCCTGGGCGCCTTCTCCGGAAAAAGGAGGAGAAGGTGAGAGCCGCTCTGTCTCCAGCACACACATCCTTAGCCTGGGCCAGGGGATGCTCAGGGGAGGGCTGAGGTTGCCTGGCTTGGCGTGGGGACCCCGCTGCCCACGGCCGGGATGTGGCGGCGGGGCAGGAACCAGTGGCCGGCTGCGGTGGGAGCTCCATGCCAGGGTGTGACAGGAGAGCAGCCCACACCCCGTGAAACAATCACCCCACTTCCCCAAACAGGACCACTCCACTCTGGGGCTTGGATGTCATCATGGAGCGACCAGGCAGAGGCTGCCAAATCCGTCTGCCGCCGCAGGGAGTGGGCCAGGGCTCTTTGGCGTTTCCTGCCCACGTTCATTTATTATTCTTATCAGGCACCGGACAAAAATGTCAGGCAGGCTCTGATCTCTCTAAGGAAACACAGGAAAAGCCACGTTAATGATGGAGCTGGGGAGAATTCTTTAGTGATTAAGTTACCAGAAATAATAAGCACATGCCGTGGATAAAGCAAATTATCCCTGCGATGGCGTCAGCTCAGCCCCTCTCTCCGCAGGAGCTGGGGGAGGGTGCTGGGGACGAGGATGGGTAGACTCAAGTTCTCTGTGTATCCATGGGCAGAGGTTACTCTGTGGTAGCCTTCTCCATCCCTGGATTCCTCAGATTTCCCTGCTCCTCTCCACCACTACGCTGGGGGTGCTTTTCTAGATCAGGTCTTTCCAGGGTAGTGGGTTTTATGGGTCACAGGACTGGTGGCTTCCATCACCTTTCACCTCAGAGTGATCTTCTGACCCACAGAGGGTCTTTAGGACCGTTGCTGCCTGAGCAATACTCACCAGTGTCGACCCTTCCGATATCCACGAAGAGCCGCAGCACCACGGAGCCCAGCAAGTACCCAAAGGCAGGGCCAAACACAGCAATGGCAAAGAGGATGGCTGGGAAAAGGGAGCAGAGAGAGCCCCTGAGAGCAGGGAATGACAGTTTCCATGCAGAAATGGCTTCTGTCTTCCCAGGAGAGGCAGGAATGATGGCACAACACAGAGGGGAAAAACCAGCCTTCATCAGGCTGCAGGTGGAGAGAAGGTCCCCACTGCCCCAAAACTGAGGGGGGGTGTTTATCTGACAGGAACAGGAGGGGGAAAGTGGGAAAAGTCCCTCTGCTCTGCTGCCATCAAGGCTTTGCTGACAATAAAATTGTCAGCTACACCATGAACATCCATGATATTCATGAACCCCAGGGAACAGCAGGGCAGTAACACCCTGGGCTCACACAGGTGATGGAGACCTTCATTTCCTCCTAGGATGCCAAGGAAAGAAACCCATCCTAATCCTCAGATCCAAGGATAAAACATTTGATACAAATGTTGGGAGAGGTGAAAGATTCTGAGGGCAAAAAGGCCACCAGACCACCCTGGGTGCAGCTGAACCCTCCCATTCCAAAACAGATAACCCGTAAGGTCGGAACATTTTCTTTTGACTTCTTTGCAATGACAGGATCCAAGTTCTCTCCTTGAAAGAAAGTCTTTGCACAGCCCTTCTCAAGATGTTTAAAAAGAGACAGTGAGTTTGAGCTGCATCAGACATAAAATGAAATGGGACTTGGAGAGATGGAATTTCTGCTGTATTGAGGCAACTCAGACCTCCTGGAGCCATTCACCCTGACAGACATTCCCACAGCCCTAAAGGAGCCACCTGCTTTATAAACAACACACCAGTCCCACTTTCCTTCCCCTTCAGAACATTTCAGGTTCCTTCAGTCCTCTTTCCTTCATTTTCCTTGCAGATCTGGGAATTCTAAGGGATCAGTGGGACAATTCCTGGGTGTAGTGATCCCTCACTGCAGAAGGAAGACAAGGATGCTGGGGCTTGGAGCAACCTGATCTGATGGAAAGTGTCCCTGGCCATGGAACTGGATGAGCTTTCAGGTCCCTTCCAACCCAAACCACCCTGGGATTCTGTGAAACAAAGCAATGCACAGCAACAGTCCCACTTACCAACATAGAGAGGGGAATTGTTGGCTTCTGCAAAGTCATCCACGTAGGATATCCCAAAGGGCTGGATGGGCACGGTCCCAATCCCAGCCAGCAGCTGGGCAATGACCATCATGGCCCACATGCTGCTGGCCTCCTTCTGGGGGTCCCGGGTGGTGTTTGGGCACACAAATCTGCTCTCTGCATAGCACAGCTCAGCCTGCCCCTGGCTTTTGTTGCCTGGAAGAGTGAAAAATGAGCATTACAACACTGGGTACATCCCCTGCCTCCTCCCACACTAAATCCCCAAATAGGAATCTCCCAAACTCGCTGAGTAGAGACAAACTGCTGGATTTTGGATGGTTTGCTTGTTTTATTCAGCAGTTCTCATCACCCTGCCCTTCTTTTGGAGTATTGCACTGAGGTCAGGGTAGCAAACAACCAGGCTGTGATTTTAATCAAACTTTTGAAGAGTTCATGCCATGGAGTGAGTGTGCTCTGGGTTTAATGAGGGCAGACCTAACCCATGGCTGGTTTTTGCTATCTGTGGTCTTTGCTCCCTTCTGGTACCCAGGCAGGAACAGGGGGTGATGTCCTCTGGGGTCAGCTGGCTGCCCTGAGCAGGACACCCTGCCCTGAATCTCTGCTGTCCCCACGGCTCAGGAGCAGCCCAGCTCCTTCCAAAACATGCTTCTTCATGCAGCCCAGACACAGGGGGTCTTCACCCCATCCCAGACTGCCATGGAAACTCCACCCAGGACTGAAGTATCTTCAAGGGCTGTTCACAGACTGAATTTGTTCTTTCCCATCATCAGGCAGTCCTCACAATGTCAGTATCATTGCCCTATCCATCTGTTTTTGCAGTCCATCCTCTAATCCTGCTCAGTTTAGCAGAGGTGTTCTGCAAGAATTGTGCTCTGTACAGAACTCTTGTGTCAAACACAGTTCTTGGTGCTTTCTTTTGACCTTTTCAGTGATTTCTGGTTATACTCCCGTGGTTGCACACAGGTCTGACACTAATCAGTTGGGGCATTAACATTACTTGACCAATTCCCTTATTGTTGTACCTGTTCACCCACACAGGGAGCCTGGGTGATACCTGCTCCTTCCTCATTTCCAGGCAGTAAGAGCAGCCTCTGTTCCAAATCCTGACCTGTCCATAGCCTGATGCATGGATTTAAGCTGCTGGAAAACTTGGCATTTGACGCCTGATTTACTCTCCAAACTCAAAAATCATGGGATGGGGATGAGCAGAGAGCTGGGTGCCAGAGGTGGCAATCCCCCCATGGAGTGTGAGGCTCATCAGCATTCTGAGGATTTAGGGACCAAACCACTTTGGAAAGACCAAAGCCAGTCTTGTGGCAAGGGATGCAGCTTCTTCTGCTTATTCCATTCTGCATGGAAAATAGAGCTGTCATCATGTGTCCCCAAAGCCTTCCCAGTTAAAGCAGCAGCTTTCCTTGGAGTGGATCCTACGGATCCTGACTAAAGCAGGACAGGCCCTGGGGACAAGGGAGCTTTGCTTTATCACAGAATTCCAGAATGGTTTGGGTGGGAAGGGATCTCATTCCATCCCCTGCCATGGACAGGGACACCTTCCACCAACTTGGTCAAGTTGCTCCAAGCCCTGTCCAACCTGGCCTTGGACACTTCCAGGGATGGAGCAGCCACAGCTTCTCTGGGCACCCTGTGCCAGGGGCTCCCCACCCTCACAGGGAAGCATTTCTCCCTAATATTTAATCTAAACCTACTCTCTCTCAGAGAGGCTGTAGCTGCCCCACTCCTGGAAGTGTTCAAGGACAGACTTGGAGCAATCTGGTCTAGTGGAAGGTGTCCCTGCCCATGGCAGGGGGTGGAATGAGATGGTCTTTAAGGTCCCTTCAAACCCAAACCATTCCATGATTCCATAACAGCAGCTGGGATATCATGTGCAGGAGAGACAGAAGAAATCCCACATGTAATTTTTGCATTCAGAAGGGCTTCCAAAGCTATAATGACATCAGGTTTAATCAGCAACTGCCCACCTTAAGGCTCTGCCTCCAAGCACTATGTTTAAACCACGTGTGTCCTGGAACCACCCCGTTTTTAGGGACAGTCACGGGTAACCCACCCTGGAGCAGCAGGATCTGGGTTTGTGGGGCACAGCTGGTGGCACTCACCTGTGCTGAGTGCTGTGTACTCGTAGGGGCCCGACAGGAAGTGTGGCAGGGTGACCAGGAAGGCCCCCAGGGCCAGCAGCAGCCCCCCCAGGCCGATCACCCGCGGGCGGTGCACGCGGCTGCCAAAGTAGCTCACAAAGATGATGAGCACCACGTTGCCGATCTGGAAAAGACACAGAGGAGCAGGAGGATTGTTAGAAGACATCACCTAGGACATCCAGACCCTGTGGCTGTGTCTGGGTGGGTGGACAGGTGTCTCAGCAGGAGGTGTTGCACCCTCACAGGAGCAGAAGCGTCCCCTTGCCCAGTGTGCTCACAGCACATCAGTGCTCCCTCCTCATCTCCAGCCAGAGGGTCACTCCTTGGCTTCGGCCACCTCTGGTGTCCCTTGTTGGCATGAATGACATCACAGCCTCCCTGAGATCTGGCTGGAGCTTTTCTCAGCACCCACACCTGTCCCATGCCCCACAGGCATCACAGAACCCTTTAGGTTGGAAAAACCCTCTAAGACCATCAAGTCCCACTGCTCCTCCAGCACTGCCATGGCCACCACTGCCCCATGTCCCCAAGTGCCACATCCACATGTCTGTTAAACCCCTCCAAGGATGGGGAGTCCACCACTGCCCTGGGCAGCTGTGCCAGGGCTGGGCAGCCCTTCCAGTGAAGAGATTTTCCCTTGTACACAAACTAAAACTCCCCTGGGGCAACTTGAGGCCATTTCATCTTGTCCTATCTGTTGTTCCTTGGAAGAAGAGATCAACTGATGTGGCATAAACAGGCAATTCCTCCAAACCCAGCAAGGAATAAAACATATTGCCTCCATTCCTGTGACTCAAACAGACGTGAGCCCTGCTACAATGTCCAGCTCACTGCAAATATTTGTGACCCAGGACATTTGCAACTGCAGACAGCATCAGCTCAAAAGCCTTGAAACCACGCAGCTCACTCAGGCAAGTGGGTGACCAGCACAAAATTCCCATTACATGGGCTTTGACAGCTTGGGACAAGCTAAACATCATTTTAACTTTGGCATGTTGAAGCTGTCCCTGCTCATTGCAGAGGGTTGGGCAAGATGGCCTTTAAAGGTCCCTTCCAAGCCAAACCATTCTGTGATTCTATGTATGGCTAAGAAAATTCTGTATTTATATTTGTGTGGGCTCCCTTGTTTGTCTCTTTGTGGGTTTTGTTCTTGGAATTGCTGCAGGCACCGATGCAATAAGATTGTTGTCCTGGTCAGTCAGGGCACCCCACACAGTCACAGACAGTAGGAAGTCTCAGTGGGCCCTGAGACATCTTTTTAGTCCCAAATTTTGAGGTAGGACTTGGGCATCCACTTCCCGAAGGATCCAGGAAGATTCCCAGTGTCCAGCATCTTGATAGATATCCCATGTGCTCACCAGGGAGCTCACGAACAAGAGTGCTGCCACTCAGTGCCAGCAAAAACGTCTCTGCCAGCAGGTCTTTTCCTGGCCTTTGCCAGGCCTTGAAGAGCTGCTGGGAAGGACAGAATTCCTGAAAATGTGACTGCAAAAACTTACTCCAAGGGATTTCTTGATGGGAAAGCGTTTGTGAGAAAATCCTCAGCCAGCTCAGCAATATGCCTTAACTGCCACAGGGCAGGGTTAGTGGGATATTGGGAAGTAATTCCTCCCTGTGAGGGTGGGCAGGCCCTGGCACAGGGTGTCCCAGAGAAGCTGTGGCTGCCCCTGGATCCCTGGCAGTGTCCATGGCCAGGTTGGACAGGGCTTGGAGTCACCTGGGACAGTGGAAGGTGTCCCTGCCCATGGCAGGGGGTGGAATGAGGTGGGATGAACTTTAAGGTCCCTTCCCACTCAAACCATTCTGGGATTCCATCCAGTGGAAGTCAGCTCTTGTCCAAGGCCATCACCACAGGACCCTCCCTTGCCCCCTGGATGTGGCAGAGCAGGATGAGGTGTGACGAGGTGTCCCAGAGCACAGCACAGCTGCTCCTCCCAGCTCATGGAGGCTGTGAACAGCCCTGAGCCCCTGTTTGGGGAAGGTGCCCCCCACGTCCTGGCCACCCCTTGGTTGTTCCTCTCCCAGTTACCTCGTGCAGGCTGGAGATGAACCCTGAGGAGAGGCTGGAGAGCCCAAAGCGCTTCTCGATGGTGGTGAGGCTGCTCTTGAAGTTGGCGCTGTAGAGGAGCTGGGAGAGCTGGAGGAGCCCATGGCACAGCACAAACACCTGTGGGCAAAGAGAGAGTGCCACCCCAGTGAGGACCCAGCTGGAATCACAGATTCATTGAGGTTGGAAAAGATCTCCAAGGTCCACCTTTTGACCAAGTACGGCCATGCCCGCTAAACCATATTGAGAAGTGCCACATGTACTTGCTGTTTGAACACTTCCAGGAATGGTGACTCCACCACTTCCCTGGGCAGCCTTTTCCAATGATTAACCACTCTTCCAGTGATGAATTTTCCCTGATACCTGCTGTGAGCCTCTCCATGCACCCTTTGAGGCCACGTGAGACCACAATGCCCTGCTGCTGCGTAACTGCTGGCCACCACATCCTGCAGGAGTGTATTCCAGCTGGCTTTGGCCACTGGCTGCACCTCTGGCATGGAGCATCCTGGGATTCACCCAGCTGGAAAGTCAATTAACCAAACCTGCTCCAAGGGGTGTTGCCAGAAAAAGTCAAAAAAGGGCGTTAAAAGCCCCAGAGGGAAAGGATGAAATACGCACAGAGTGGCCTCACTACTGGAAGACTCCAAAATAGTATTCCAAACCCAGCATCTTCCCTTGAGCTGGGCCAGGAGCCAAGCTGAGCTCCTGGAATAGGAGGGAATAGAGAGAGTTTAGGGAGAAATCTGGTAGAAAGAGCCCGGGTGGGCTGCGAGAGGAGAGCGCTCTCAGCCAGGGATGCAAGAGGCAGCTCACAAGTGTCTTTTGATCTATATTTAGTCAGAACAGTTTCCCTTTATTTTTCTTGGAATGGAATGCATCCACACGGTGCCAAAAGTATTTTAAAATCAATTAAAGAAAAAAAAAAAAAAGAAAAGAAAAGGGGAAAGGTCTTTTTATTTAGATTCACAGGAAATCAAATATTTGCTGAATAGCGGAAGAGTGTCCCTCAAAGATAACGTCGGGAAGTGCGGGATGATGGATGGGGGATCAAAGGTACTGCAGGGCTGACAAATTCCTGATGTCCTTGGCCAGGACAGCAGCAATGGTCCTTTTGAGTATTTATTTGGAAGGGCAGTAGCACCCAGTAGCCCTGACCCACTAAATGATAAAAAAAAAAAAAATCAAAAAAGGCCAAAATTGTCCACCCAGCTTGGAGGATGCGAATTCCACAAGTGGGTGGAGTTGTGTTTTGGGAGCAGAGGAGGATACAGGGCCAGGCCCAGTAGTTGTAGCAGAATTTGGGTAGAAGATGGACAAGAAAATGATTTCTTGGGAATCTTTTGCTGTGAGGGAGGAGAAATCCAGACTGAAGACCTGGCTGGGAATGAAAAGCATAAGGGATGGGAGAGATGCTGACAGACAGCAGAAGAAAAAAGGATGGAGATGAAGGAGAAGGAGAAAATGGAGCCCTGTCAGTGTGAGGGCAGGCTTGGAAAAAACTGGAAACCACGGGGGAGATGAAGGAGAAAGGCAAACACCCCAAAAATGAGGAAAGAAGGATCACAGGCACAAGCTGCCATCACGGAGTCCCCAGCCACGTCTCGGAGGGCTGAGAGCAGACAGGCTGGCATCAGGCTGGCATTGCCATTGCAACAACCAGGAGAGGACAAAGTCCCAAGCTGGGACTTTGCCCCGACAAAAAGCTGCAGAACAGGAATTGGGGGTGTAACGTGGGAAATCCTCCCAGACAGGGCCAAAGTGGAAGTGAAATATCTGCCAGCAAACTCTTGAAGCTGAATGGCCTCTCCACCCTGCCACTATCAGCTCCCACACTCGAAATCCCATCCCAGCACAAAACCCTGCGGGTGGAAGCTGGATCCACCACCTTCCCTAGCCCCGACACGGAATCACCATGGACTGATCTGGAGCAGAGCGGGGACTCCAGCGAGGATGGGAACTGGAGAGGGGATCTTGCTGCCAGAGAACATCAATTTTTGCTCCTGTGGCTCTGGCCAGACTCTACTGAAGGCGCTGGAGCGAGGAAGCTCCCGGGCCAGCCCGAGCTGCAGAGCAGCTGGAAGCAGAGCTCTCCTGGAGCCAGGCGTCAGGCGGAGAAGCAAAGCTGTTTACCAACAGGGAGGGAAGAGGGTGGATCACCGAGGCTGAATTTAGCGCAGCAAATGTCAGCCCGATCCCAGGGCAGATGGGGAGACGGAGTGTCGGGGACAGAGAGGATGCTGGCACGGAGGGAGGATGAGGAGGAGAGGCAGCCGGGCTCCCCGGAATGCTGGGGTTGGCAGGAGATGGGTTGGAGGCATGGAAGGAACCACAGCAGGAGAGGAGGACAAGCCATGGGTAGAGAGGGCAGGGAGGAAAAGGCAGAACTGCCAGGAGATGGCCCAAGGTGTGTCCATGCCTTGGTGATGACCTGGGATGGCCAAAACAGAGCCCTGCATCCCGCCATGCCTGGGACAACTGGGGCTGCCTGCCAGGAGGGAAGGCAGGCTGGGAGAAATGCAGCTGGAGAGCACCAGCAAAGGGAGAGGAAAACCTTGGGGTGTGGCTGCTTCCCCCTGCCCATGGGTCCTTCTAATCCTGCTCTTGTCTGCAGGGCTGACCGGAAAGGCAGCAAAGCTGCAGGGATGCTCCAGGGATGTGATCCCAGCCTGAGACCACACAGCAGCCTCAGCCCTCGGATGTGCAGCGCCCAGGGAATGGGAGGGGAAGGGCAGGGGAGATATTTTTATCTTGGGAAGAACCTGCCACCCAAAACAGCCGGAGAAAGGCAAAACAACCTTTGCTCCAGGGCTTGTGCAGCTGGAGCGTGGCTTTTCCAGACGCACTCCAAGTGTCTGGAGGTGAGATGAGGCCTGATTCAAGACTTCCCCTGCATTCAGCAGACTCAGTAAGGACATCCCAAATCTTGGGGGCTCTGAGTGCTGAAAACTGGGAGAGGGCCTTACTTGGAGGGCTCCCCAAATGGACTCCATGCACCCCCTGAGGCAGCTGGACAGGAGGGGCACCACTCTCCTGTGTCCCCTCACCAGTCCTCACGGGTCCCTCCCATCCTGTCCCTCTTTCCACGTGTTCCCATTTCCACGTGTTCATGCTGACCACCCACAACCTGCTGCTGCACAGAAAGCAGCCCTGGCCTGGCCCTTCCAGCTGCACCAGATGTGCTGTGCTGCCCCACGCACCCGCCGGGCAGCCCCGGGAGGGGAGGGAGCTGCCCTAATCCATCTTCCCTCATGACAAGGAGAGGTTTTCAGGGAAGAGCCGGGCTCGCTCGCAGGGAGGTTTGGCTGACGCAAAGCCGGCGCAGAGGCAAAGGCACGGTGGGAGGTTGAGGAGCCAGGGGCACTCCCAAGTGCTGACCCTCCGGAGCAGAGGCTCCCACGGGAGCCTGGTGTGTTTTTGGAGCTGCAGGCAAGGAGTGGTTGCAGACAGGCAGGGAGCAGCAGAGGAAGGTCGAAGATGTGCACCCCCCAAAATCCCCTGGTAATCATCCCCACGCTTCCTTCGGAGCAATCCTGACTCTGGGCTGTTTATACAAGGCACTTGACTCCTTTCCAAAAGGAGCTGCATTTAGAAGGAAAGCAAACTCCTGGGGGAGACAGGCTGCTCCCCCCACCCAGCACCTCCCAGGGCAGTGCTTTTTCCAGAGGAAGAGAAACCCACCCCATTGCAGGGGAGGGAGAGGACTGGTCTTTCCATGCTCTGGACAATGGGAGCTGGCAAGGATTTGATCAATCCCAGCCTAAACCTCTGTCTGAGATGTGTCCGACAAATTGGACAGGTTTCATTTCATGGAATCTCTATGGAGCCTCCAGGGATCTCCAGGAGTCAGGATAAGACTCCTCCAGGCAGGAGCCTGACTCTGCTCTGCAGGGACCTCAGGTTTGGAAGGATCCTGCAACGTGTGGAATGGCCATTGCTCCACCTGGGGGAGTGAATTAAGGGTTAATTCCTTGCTCTGCTTCCACAGCTCATGTCCAAAGTCATCCCTCACCTCATTTTTCAGTGTCTTCCCCTTGGCAGCCCTGGTTGGAGATAAAGAAGGTGGAAATGTTGACGGCGCCTGTGCTGATCTCTGTGCCCAGCATCTTTCCCAGGGCAGTGGGAATGGAAAGAGCCAGGGCTTTGTCCATTAGATGGACACAAGGACTGCCTGGAGAGCTGGAGACCCTCACAGAACCCACCCAAGTGCTCCCAGGTGACTGGAGACAACGAGGTAGGATGTGGCCAAGAGCAAAATGAATCTGGCTGGAGCAAACTTTTGGAAAAGACTAGAAGTAAGGATGCTCCTTTAGTTCTTTCCCTATGCAGAGTACTACTGGAGCTGTGTCCAAAGCAAAATTGTTTGACCTTAGTTGAAAGTCAGAAGACTTTTCTCCCAAAATCAGGAAACATTCCTCCCAAAGCAGGAGACTCCAACCTGCCCACCTCTGGAGACTCCCTCCACTTTAATCTCCTGAGCTTGCAAGAGAAAAAAAGGAAAGGGAAGGGAGAACTGTAGGAATTAATAAGAATATCCTCAAAAATTTGACAGGGAGAAGACAGGGTGCTTATTTTAGATTTTGTGTGTGATCAACTCCTACTACACTGGGAGATCCTCCTGCAGTAGGACAGCTGAGGTCACTCAGTCCGAGAGAAATATATCAGCTGGAAATGAAAAATGTAGGGATGTATGGGGAAATACATCCCTCCTTGGCATCACTTTCCTATGGGCAGCTGCCTGGATTTGTAAATCAGAAAGTACCTTGAAAGATGAAAAAAGCACAGCATTTGCACAAAAGGAACCAAACACCCAGCACAGAGCCCATCCTTCAGCACAGAACCTCTGAGCCTGCTCTGATGGCAGACATTGGCTCCTAAGTGGGATTCCTATTGCAAATAGTAGAAGAATATAAAAATTAACCTGATCAGGGATTGCCTGAAGCATGCTGGAATGACAGCTGTCTACTGCCAAGCTACGCACGTTTTACACCCCCCAACTGTCACGTGCAAAGCCAATATTTGCTCTTTTTGCAACAAACACAGACGTGGGATTTCCTGGCACTGCATCCTGGTGACTTTGCAGGGCCTGTGTGAGCCCAGCTGTGCCCAGGATGGAGGTTTTTGGCTGCAGAGATGTGCTGAGACAGACCCTCAGCAGGTGATGCTTCCCAAGAAAACCACCTGCAAAATAGGATGTTGGGCATCCCCAGCCTTTCCCCGCTCCGGCAGGTTGGGTGGTCGGGTCTTTGCTCCCTCATTCTTCCCCGAAGGTCTGTTTTAAATGCAGGGCATGAGGATGTGATGAGGGTTTCCTTGAGGGCAGGCCCAGGCTGGCTGGGTTTTGCCTGACCCAGAAGTGTGTGCAAACACTCCTCCCTCCTGGCTGGCCGGCCGTGCCTCGTGCTCCCTATCAGCGTCACTCCTCTCCCGTCCTGCTCCCCATAATCTTATCTACACTGACCACTCCTTGCTTGTGTTTGGGCACCCAACCACCTCGCCCCTCATAAAATTGCCTTGTCTCAGGTCTCCTAGACCTTGATCCCACTAAACTTTCCAACCCATCTTTTTTCTTATCCCGCTGCTGGTGTTGCTGGTGAAGACCAGGTGGTTCTTCCCTTCTGGAGCCTGACCCCACCAAAAGCAGACACAAACACAGTGCTGGACCATCCAAACCCAACCTGTGCTGTCTGGTGCCAGCAGCATCACCACAAATGCTGAAAGACTCTGGTCTTTCTCCTCATGTCACTGAGGACCCTCCTCGTGTCTTTGCCACTCATCCAACCCACCATCCCTGCCTGCACAGTGCCCAGGATTGGAATATTACTTTGGTTTTCTTGCTTGAATCAGTGGCTTTAATCAGCCACGACTTTCTCCTCTCTGTGTTTCCCTCTCCAAACCTACAGCCACGCTGCCTCCGGGTCTGTGACTTGATGAATCTCCTGTTCTGGCTAAACAGAGCAATTCATAATCTTTTCCAACAGGATATGAGAGCACAACTGGTGCATCTCCAGGCTTCTGAAATACACTCCTCAGCAAATTCCTTTAGTCCCTTGGAAGGAAGGGACAAAAAACTTGCCCTGCTGCTGTTGGGACCTCGGACCCTGAGGCCAGGCTCCCGTTTCCTCTGCAGGAGACATCCAGCCTCCCCAGGGAGGGGACAGCTCCCTGCTCCCATTCTCTGCTCCCTGGTGCTCCCAACACCTTCACCCTGGGATGCTTTTCAAGCCTTATCACACTCTGAGAGCCAAAGCCTCCTCCTGACCTTGTTGCCCCTTCTCCTACCCTCTTCCATCTCCTCCCTCTCCCTGCCCCAGAATAACACCCAATTTAAACCTCTCCCAAGGCTTTTAAATCTCTCCCTGGATCACCTCCGGCTGACATAAGTGAGAATAACTCTCTGTTATCCTCCAGTTTCCTTTTCCATGCCAGGCGGTCTGCAGGCATGGAAAAAAAGCCTCCCCCTGCCTGCACTCACAACACTTTCACACTGCTCCTCTGTGCTCTCCAGCTTCCAGCTGAAACCAGTCCAGCTCCTCTAAATCAAAAGATATTTATAAAGCTCTCCTCCTTGTCATCTTTCTGGGG
Organism: Drymodes brunneopygia; assembly: GCA_013400955.1. Taxonomy (NCBI): domain Eukaryota; kingdom Metazoa; phylum Chordata; class Aves; order Passeriformes; family Petroicidae; genus Drymodes; species Drymodes brunneopygia. Next base: position 49,086 of record VZTZ01006798.1, on the reverse strand, counting down.
ATCCCAAAATCAATTAAAATAGTTCAAAACCACGAATGAGACAGTAAAGGCGAAGAAGCCAAAATATCTGAAGCTCTGTAAACAGAGAATTCCTGTGAAATAATCCTTTTCCAGTGGATGTCTGGGAGCAGTAAATGGACATAGAATCATAGCATCATTAAGGTTGGAAAAGACCCCCAAGATCATCAAGATCAACATGAGCTTAGATCACATGGCTGGGGCTCTGGACTGGGGGACACTGATGGGGTCCCTGGCCACGTGTGGGTATCAGAAGGTCCAACCATCTCCTCCACCTTTTAAACCTGTTTTAATCTTTCAGGCTGTGAGGTTCTCCATGTCCCCAGGTCCTGGCATCCACCTGAAGGTTGGGTTCATCCTTCATCTGCTGAACAGCACAACTGCAAGTCCCTCAAATCCCAGTGATAGGACAGCCCTGGGAGCTCTGGTGAATGTCCAAGCAGGGGGATGTCCCTGCTCATCACAGAAATCACAGAACCCTGGAATGGTTTGGGTGGGAAGGGGCCTTAAAGCCCATCCAGTGCCACCCCCTGCCATGGGCAGGGACACCTTCCACTGTCCCAGGTGGTTCCAAGCCCTGTCCAACCTGGCCTTAGACACTTCCAGGGTGGAGCAGCCACAGCTTCTCTGGGCACCCTCACAGGGAAGAATTTCTCCCCAATATCCCATCTAAATATCTCATCATCACCCCCATCTCCACCAATGCTGTGGGGTTACCGGGATGCTCCAGCTTTCTGGCCGAGCTCAGCAGCCCCAAAACCTCCCAGCCCCAGAATCTGAAGCCTTTTGTGTCCTGCTTTGTCTCTTCCAGGGGGCTCAGGGTGGCAGCAGTGGGCAGAGGGCTCGGCAGCCCCGCACTCACACCGAGAGCAGTGGCCGGGCTCGTTCCAGGTGTGGGGCACGGCAGCAGCAGCCGCGCTCCGGCCGGGGCAGGCAGAGCCCGGCAGCATCAGCGCAGCCCGAGCCCGCTCGGTGTCACCGCCACCGTCATTCCATCCCCACGTGTGACCGGGAGTGACACCCCAGTGCCACACGGGACTGTCCCAGCCGGGCTGCGGAGGGAACGGGGAGCAGCTGGAACCGCACGGATCCGAGCCCACGGCCCATCCACATCCACAGGGAATGGTTTCCCGAAGTGCAACCACACCACTCCTGCATCCCGAGCAGTGTCCATGACTCCATCCCTGTCCCACTCTTCAGACCCCCAGAGAACCCTTCAAACTGCCCCTTTCCACCAGTGCTTTTCCCTCCCTGATGCCCGTCCCTGGCACCACTGTATTCCCACATCACCAAACATCAGTAGCAATGGGTTCAGTTCTGGAAAACACCCTGAGAGAGGTGGGGTCTGGTGCAGGGGGTGGTGGTCCCTGTCACTGGGAACATGGAGGGCCAAGATGGTTTATATGGAAAAATAATTCGTTATTTTGGCCCCAGCCCTGCAAAAGACACCCTGACCATGATCCCAGCACATGGACTTTGAGGGATTCAATATGAGCTTTGTGATTAAGGCTTCCATGTCTTAATCATGTCCCTCCAAGCCTGTTAAAAGTAGGGAATTTTGCTGTGTTGGAAATACTGTCCCCATCAGAAACTGTCATTGCCTGCACAAGGATGTTGTGTCTGATGGCTCAGGGTATGTGATGCCCACAGCTTCCCATAAAATTTGGGGCTGGATGAGGCTTTTTTATAATCCATCCTTCACAGCACCAGTGGCTTCTTGTACAAACAGGAGCTACAAAGCCCTTCAAACCCAGATGTTGCCCACGCCGTGCCTGCTGATGACCATTCACTCCAAAACTCCCCAAACCTGGAAATTCCACTGTGACACTTTGACATCCTACCCATTTTGGGGGGCTGAGGGGACTAACATTTCTTTCCGACCCTGGAGCAGCTCTTTTATTAATGTATATATTTTCAATGCAAATGTCACAGGACAGCAAGAGTGAATAGGTCAGGAAAGGCTGGGGGATCTTGTTACCTGTCAATTTACACGTTTGCTCTTAAAAGCAAGAATATTTCTCTGAGGGTGTCCTGACTGCCCACTACCCCAGATGGAGCACATCATCCCTCTGATGCCAACGAGCATGTTTGGATAGAGCTCAAACTGTTCCTTCATGCTCTTGCACAGTGCCACTCTCAGACTGTTGACTTTTTAAAGCAGAAACAATTTTAAACTAGAAACTTTAAAAGGAAAAGTTTAAAAATCTTTTCTTCAGGCAATGGTTTTCCTGCCATCAGCAAAGTGACACCCCCGAGTCATCTGCCCTTGGCCAGATGCCCCTAAAAGGTCCCATCCAAGTGCCCTGGGGCATGTGGAGTGCTGAGCACCCAGCCCGACTCTGGGGCACCCACATACCACACCCTGCAGCTGCCCATGGGGTGTACAGATGGAGTAGCATTTATTTGTTGGGGCTTTTGTTTTTTAATCCGAAAGTTTGACATCCTGCAAGAGGGTTTGGCAATGTTTTTTTCACTCCAGGCTATTTTTGCTTGTTGCCTGTTTCCAGGAAAGAGCGTGAACTGCAAGAAGGGCTCTGGTTTTGGGTGATTTTACTCGCCCCAAGTCATGGTCCTTACTGCAGCAGCCTTGGGGGAGCTGGGGGCACATTTTGCACCTCCAGCAGAACAGGGGACAGGTCAGCAGTCCCCTCCAGAGGAACATCAGTGTAGCCCAGAGGCAGCCCCAAATCACCCAGGGGAATCTCAAGCTCTTTCTCCTGGAGCCCACAGTCAAAAAGTGCTATCAAGTCACCTGCTGGAATAGCCCAGCCTGGGCAGTGGGGACCTTCAGGGGTCTGGGATGATGCCTCCAGCTCTGGGAGCTCTCAGCAGGAGCAGCCGCTTGGCAACAGCCCCTGGTACCCTACTGCATTCCCAGAGAACTCCAGCACAGTCCCGGGAGGAGCGGGCAGCACCGCCCTTCACGCGGGGTGAGGGAAACTTGATGCCAAACAAACCCCAAACCCATCCCGACCGCGACACCTTATCCACGGCCACGCATCCTGAAAACCCTGGGCTGGGAAATGCTGGCACAGCACAGCGCACACGCTGGGTTCCAGGAACACCGGAGGGAAAGCACAGCCCGGCCCGGGCACGGGGGCATCCTGCCCGCTGCTGCCCCTCGCACATCCCCGGAGCTGCTCTGCCCACGGCAGCTGCCGTTCCCAAAACCTGCACCTGGCCGCTCCAGGTGCCGATGTGCGGAGGTGCTGCCAAGCGAGGCGTGGAAATCCCCCCCTTCCAGGGACATCCAGGCGGATGTCCCGAGGACAGGAACCAGCACGTGCAGCACATCCGAAAACGGGCCAAAAAAACGGGGGGAAAAAGACAGGTGAGGGGCGGTGTAAAGTCGGGATGGTTGGCAGGGTGTGAAACGTGACACACGGCCGGGCTGAGCGGTGTGTTCGCACTCTCCTGAGCTCAGGAGCCTGCAGCTCGGGCAGGGGTCGGTTCCCAGGTGACAGCAGGTGAGGAACTGGGCAGCTGGCGCCGGAAAACCCACTTCAGCTCCCCGAGCTTTTGTTTCTGGCACTCAAAAACTCTGCTCACCCAAGTTTTTAAAGCAAGCCCGTGTTATTCTAGGGCAGTGTTTTCTTTTCACACCAGGATGTGGTTAATCATTCCCCAAGCAGCAGCACACCGTGTACCAGACGCTGTGGGGAAGCTCACGGAGAGCTGCTCCATGGGGTGGGAGCTGTGCAGGGCATCACTCCGAGTCCACAGAGCCCCCGATCCCTGCCCGGGTACCGAGCAGGGCGGGATTACCCAGGGCTGCCCCAGGAGCTGATGTTCACATTCTGCATCCTCAAACACCTTTGGTTTCACCTGCGGTGCGTTCGAGGGACACGGGGATGAGTGGGGTGAGCTGGGGTCCCTCTCCAGGCAGGAATCCCCCTCCCTCCCCGCGAGCATCCCTGCCCGGCCCCCATCCTTACTTTGATGTTGCAGAAGATACTCCTGGAGCAGGTGCTGGAGCTCTTGGGGATGTCAGCCGGGGATTTGCCAACCTCGGGGTGGACTCCCATGGCGACGGCCTCCTGGGGAGCCCGGAATTTTGGGGTTGTGCGTGGGCTCCCGCCGCTGTCCGGCCCGTCCCGCCGCCCGCAGCCCGCACGGACCGTGCCGAAATCCCTCCAAGGCTGCGAGTGAGCCAGGCAGCGGGAGCGTCAAGTTTTTATAAGTCGGCTCCGGGGAGCGATGATGAAACGCTTTCTCCTCCCTCTTTTGCTTTGTGCACCGAGGGAACTTTAAAGCCGCAGGAAGCAAAGGCAGCGCGCAGGGAGCAGGTGGGAGCGAGGGCTCCGAGAGCCCCGGACACTTCGGCACTGGGGGTGTGGAGGTGTGACAATGCTCTGCCCACCCGAGGGGACAGCCAGCGCCCCGACCGCCTCCGTGCTCGTGTGCCAGGCTGCAGGACGTGGCTGGACAAGGAAACGGCGCTGACAGCGGAGCCTTCCCGCAGGGAAAACCACTGGGGTTTTAATCCAAAGGCCCCCTGAAGGGGCTAGAGGAAGGGGAGGCACCTTTCAGCAACTGAGATGTGGCTCCCAGGTGGTGGGAGGGGGAAACTGGGTGGTCAGGTGGAGAAATCTGTCTCTGTGCCGAAGGGTTTTGGAGGGAGAAAAAAGTTCTGTGTTTGTTTTTGTAGAAAAAGCTGCATTTGTGAAGCTCCTGAGCACTGTTTTTTCCACCAACACCTCTCGGGGCTTTGTTTATGCAAAGCACTGATTTATTTTGCAAGCTCCTCTCAGGGGGAAACGCGTCAGAAGGAGAAGGGCAGGTTGATCCAGCCGGAGGAAAAACCAGCTTCAAGTGTTCTGTCCACATTATCCCTTCCCCTGCGTGAGGCAGGTGGGGAGAGCTGGGGGAACCCACGCGAAACTGTGGAGCCCACCCTGGGCTGTCCTGAGGCTGGAGAAATGAATAAATCCCAGTTCCCGGTATGGAGAAATAAATCCCAGCTCCCGGGATGGAGAAATAAATCCCAGCTCCCGGGATGGTTTTCCTGTGCGAGGTGCCAAGGGCTGAGCCCCTCTCGGTGGCACCCCCGGCTCCCCCGTCCCGCCGGGCCCCGGGGAGTGGGCGCTCACCACGAGAGGGTGCCTGGAGCCCGTGGGAAGCGGCTCCCCGAGCGCTGCTGTTTCTCCCTTCAGCCCCACGACCCCCAGTGAGGACCCTCGGGACCTGCCCCTGCCGAGGGCAGTGTGACAATCAGCGCTGCTGAGACAAAAAGAGCTCGTTTTGGCTTTTCAGTTTCTGTACCCTGTCCCAGGACAGGTGGGGATCGCTGGCTTTGGGGTGGCAAAAGAAGCATCCTTCTTTTCCCACTCCCATCCCCAAATTTGCCATATCTGGGGTCAGGATGTGGCGTGAAGAGACCCTTTATTCCCCGTCAGAGTTCGCCAAGCCCTTTTACCCAATGTTCTATGGCAAGACATGGAAGTTCCAGCCTTACCAAGAGAAAAGCTCAAGCAAACCAACATCTCCGCTCCTCTCCCCTCCTCCCCGGGAGCCCAGCGTGACACTGACCTAATTTTTCAGGCCGTGCCTGTCCCGCTCCCTGCCGGCCCCGTCTCTCCGTTTATTCTGCAGCAGCCGTGACGCTCCCTTTGTCATAACAACCCCCTCACGTAGCAGCTGTTCTGGCCACCGACTCCAGCTTTTCCCTACAAATTTGTCTCCATGCAGCAAAACACAGCGGGGAAGATTCCTGACAAGTCTGAGCCTGGCCTGGCAGCAGGAAAACACCCCTGCCCTGATGTCCTGTGCATGGGTAGGGTTGGACACCCCATGAAGTGACCCCAACAAGGGGAGGCAAAAGGCTCTGGTGGTTCAAAAGGGGATCAGGGCTCTCTGCGTCTCCTCTGGTGAACACCTCTGGGGGCTGGATGTTGCTGCCCCACTGGAGTTGTTTAGATTGGAAAAGCCCTCTAAGCCATGGAGCCCAGCTCTTCCCCCAGCACTAACCCATGTCTCCAATGCCACATCCACACCTCTGTTAAATCCCTTCAGGAATGGGGACTCCACCACTGCCCTGAGCAGCCCCTTCCAGTGCCTGAGCACCCCTCCTGGGAGGGAATTTTCCCTAATGTCCAATCTTAACCTCCCCTGGTGCAGCTTGAGGCCATTTCCTCTCGTCCTGTCCCTGTTTCCTGGGAGTAGAACCCGACCCCACCTGGCTGCCCCCTCCTGTCAGGGAGTTGTGCAGAGCCAGGAGGTCCCCCCTGAGCCTCCTTTTCTCCAGCCCCTTCATGGATGCAGGTCCTTGGTAGGAACTGACCACACACCCCGCACACCCCACTCAGTGGCTGGAGCAGCCTCGGACGTGCTCGGAAGCACAGGACCTGTCCCCTCCAGGCACCACCGTCCTCCCTGGGTCTGGCCACTCCCAGCAAGCCCCTGCTGGATCCCAGACATGAAGAGGTGCCGATTTGCTGCAGTGGGGCCGATTTGCTGCAGGGCAGGGAGAAATGGTGCTGGCAAACCACGCTGCCGCTGTATTTCCCAATGTGCAGCTCTTGCAATAGGTAAGGCAAGAAAACAGCTGGTTCATGCCCAGCCATGAGCCATGGCCTGCACGGGGACCTCCCCAGGGGCTGCACGCCCTGCTGACCCACCCCAGCCACGTCCTGCTCTGTGCTCCAGGAAGAGCTCCCAGGGAATGTTTTTCCCGAGCAGGGAGCGCTGCCCAAGTCTTGGCAGCTTAAATGGCCATAGGAACACAATAAAAGCTGGCAATCTGAATTTAAAGTCCAGTCATCTCTGACCATCTGAGAGCACTGCTGGCATCTCCCAAGCTTTTATCCCTCTGGAAGAGAAACTCCAGCCCTTGGACACAAGTTCCTCTCCAGCTTCCTTCCACCAACAGTGCTTTTAAATCATGGACTTCAGGTTGTGCAACAGGAGTAACAAAATGAGCTGCATGTGAGAAAATGGGGGTCTCTTGCCTCTTTTTGGGGATTCTCTACTGCATTTCACTTCCTTGGCAAGAAATGGCTCATTCTGAAGAAGAGTGTACAGGAGGGAAGGGATTCCTGGTGGTCCTGGCAAGGGGAGGAGAGTTGGGTTTCACGTTCTTCTCATCATGCTTGGTCAGGGCGATAGGGTTGATGTTGAAGGGCCTGGCAGGAGAGATGCCAGGGGCAGGGTTTGGTTCATTTTACAGGGTTCTGGGGCTGTGCTTTGTGCTCAGCCCTTGAAATGAGCTCCTCCTCCAGCAGTCTCACTCCCCTGGCCAAGGAACCAGCTGGAAGGAGAACCTCTTGTGCTGCTGACTGAGAGGGAATCGGGGACTTCAGTCAGCAAGGCTGTCAGGCCATAGCTCTCCTTGTGCCCAGCAGCTCATCCTCTAACCCAGCCTGTTCCCTCATCCAGTGGAATGGTTTGTCTCCATGTGAAACATTCCCACCTTGCACATTTCCAAAGGCCAGACCAAACTTTCACTGGTGCAGCAGTCCAGAACTAAGACAAGTCCCTCTTTGGGCTGCTCACAGAACTTCAGAACCCTCTGGAGCCACTTTCCTCCTGCTGGGGAGGTGATTGGGTCTAATTGTTTCAACATGACCACGAGTAAAGAGAAGACTCTTTCCCCACATGCCCCTCCTCGGTTCCTTCTGAGTGGTGGTGGCTGATGCTTTCCTGGGCTGGGGACAAGGCTTACTCTGTTTCACCACCCAGCTTCAATGTGGCAGGGACTGAAGCAACTCACTTCTCCTCTGTGGTACCTCCAACCTGTCCTGCTCAATTATTTGTTGCCAACTGGGCTTTAAAAACATGGAAAGGTTTGGGTTGGAAGGACCTTACAGCCCATCCAGTCCCACCCCCTGCCATGGGCAGGGACACCTTCCATGGACCAGGCTACTCCAAGCCCTGTCCAACCTGGCCTTGGGCACTGCCAGAGATGGGGCAGCCACAGCTATGCCCCTCAACTTGGAAATTATTTTCTTTAGCTGTTCTGCCACCTCTAGAAGACCTCAGAGTGCTCTGACAGCTACCATTGAATGGAAATTAATTTGCTGGGGAAGCAAACACGAAGCCCCTGGGCTCCCAGGAGGTTTCAGAATTGCAAGTACAAACATTGTGCCGGGAATGTGGATTAAGAACCACCCCCATGTTACCAGAGCCAGTCCCTGGGGGTGCAGAGCCACACACCAACCCCAGCCCTGGAGCCCCCATTTATTCTCCAAGGTTGGTGGTGTGGCACAGGGGGGGAACAAGGACTGGAGTGGTGTCAGTGGCTCCTGCCAGTGCCTGTGGCTGGGAATTACAGAGCTGGGTTTGATCTGCCAGCAGTGTGTGTTTGGAGCAGGAATACTGCTCAGGGGAAGAGCACAGCTGTACCTGAAGAACAGGCTTGGCTGGCTCACAGTCCCGGGCATGGAGAGTGAGGGGCAGGGGGCTCACCAGCACCCCCGGGGGTGTCCACCCCCCAGGGAGGGGACACTGATGTCCCCACGGTGGAGAGGCCCACAGGGGATTTGCTCTTGGGACAAGCAACAGCTGAGCCCCAGAGCGGGAGCTGACACTGCCTGTCCTCCATCCGAGGCCACCAGCAGCCCTGCAGGGCAGCCAGAGCTGCACCCAGGACTGGGAGTGAGGTCAAGGTGGGATGGAGGGCAGGGAACTCCTCTGGGAGGTGACAGCAGAGCTGTGTGTCAGGGTTAAACCTGCCCTCCCTTGATGCTGACTAATAAGTGCATCAAGCAACTCCATCCCATCCCCAAACCCAGGGCAGCAGCAGAAGCAAGGTGCATTCTGGAGGAATAAATGGGAAGGCAGGTTTTGCCAGGCTGTGACTGCAGTGTGGCTGTGGAGCCTGGAAACTGTGAGGCCAGGATTTTGGCAGGCTGAGAGTTTAGGAAGAGCGGAGAGGAAAGCAGAAGCTCCTCCACTTTTAGGCGCTAACAGGAATGGAGGAAATGCTTTTAAATGAGCCCTGGTGGTGCTTCATGTCTCTTAAACAGCCGCTTTCTTTTCCCCTGCCTTTTCTGTTTCAAGTAACTCTTGTTTATTCTGAGGCCACTAGAGTTCCACCATCAGTTCAGTCAATGCCATGGTACACCAGAGGCTCTTCAAGTTAAACTGGAGATGGCCTGGGTGGATTATTTTGGTGGGAGAGCCAGCTCTCCATTCTCCATGACACCTTTCGCACCTCTCCTTTCTCCCCGAGAGCTTCTGGAGATGCCAGCCCCAAGGTGTCACGTGTGGGGCCTTTAGCTCAGCACATTCCAGAGGAGAAACTCTTCTGGCTGGTTCGAGGAGGAGGTGGGAGATTGGAATTAAGATTATTTATTCCACGCCCTGCCCATCTGTGTTGTGCCATCAGCAGGGCAGTTGGAAGGACGGACGATGACGCGCATCCCCCGGTGCAACGTGGGTGCTGGGAATACCAGGGCTCACCCAGCACCCAAAGGACCCCCCCTGGCCCTCACACCCTCCTGGCACTCTCCAAGCACAGCATTTCAAACAGCCAGATGTTTGTAGCCAAGCCAGGCCTTCAGTGCAGGATGTGCTCTGCACACCAGAACAAAGAGACAGTCTTTGCCTCGGAGGATTTGCAATCTAAAGCATCAGTATCCTGTAGGAAGAGCAATTAAAGGAGGCAGACAAGGATCTGACAGAGCCATTCAAAGCAGGATTGCATTTCCTTGAAATTGCTTCAAGTGATCACGATGAGACAATCTAAATTACTTCTGCCCACTGCCAATAAACTGCACAGTTGGTAAATATTTCAGGAACAGTGCCCCTGAGCGAGGCTTCTGCTGCCTGGAGAGGTAGAGTCAAATATTTATGTAAAATTCCCTAACCTCCACACCTCCATGGACTTACACCCTGGAGAGACAGACTTTTCCAGGCTCTCCTCTGCCTCAGAAAGGGTTGCAAAGCAAAGCTGGTGCATCCAGCAGCACCAAGACCTGCTGCTGCTTGTAGGAGTGTCCTAAATCCCTGCAGGCCTGCAGAGCTGCCAGGGGTGAGATGTGGGACTGGCTCAGACCCCAAGCAGCTCAAGGAGGGCCCTTTGCAGAGGGACACCCCATGGCAAGGGGTGCATCCCAGCCCAGGGAAGAAGATAGGGACATCTCAGCAACACCAGCAGCTGCTCCCAGCTGGGTGTGATCCAGCTGCACTGGCCATCCCAGGAAAAGAGGGAGAGCTCAGGTGTTGGCTCCTGCTCCCCTTGGGAAGGTCTGGCAGGTGATATGTGGCATGTGTCACCGTGTGACACCCTCTAATTCACTGTGGGTGAGGAGTCTCTGCTCTCTGACAGGCAGGGGACTGACGTGAGCACAGAGTCCCCACAGACACCCCAGGAAGGGCCAGAGGGGCTGGGATGGTCTCTGTGGTTTCGGACATGGGACACCCCAGTGCCCACATTGGTCACATCCCACTGGAAACCTTCACTTCCTCCAAGAGCTGATCCTGGTCGGGTACATCATGGAATCACAGAGTGGTTTGGGTTGGGAAGGACCTTAAAGCCCACCCAGTTCCACCCCCTGCCATGGGCAGGGGCACCTCCCACTAGACCAGGCTGCTCCAAGATCCATTCAACCTGGCCTTGGACACTTGCAGGGATGGGGCAGCCACAGTTTCTATGACCCTTAAACTTGGGATTTATTTTCTTTAGCTGTTCTGCCTCCTTTAAAAGACCTCGGAGTGCTCTGGCAGCCACCACTGAATGGAAATTAATCTAAAAAAAGGAAAATATCCCAAAGCTTTAATGGCTCTTACCCCATTACATGACAGGAGCTGGTCCAAACACTGTGCAGAGATCACAGCTCTGATCTGATCCCTCCTGAAGCCGTGCTAAGGGCAGTAAAATCACAAACTTTGGATGCTTGTACGCTTCCCTCTGGAAAAGAGGTTAAATTCAATAAAAAGAGGATAAGTGAGAGTGAATTCAGCACATCTCATTCCTCATATCTCTGGCTCTGACTTCACTCACATCGCTGCAAGTCGTGAAGCTCTGGGCATTGTTAAATATGGAATGAGAGTTATGTGTTTGCAGGGAAAATGCTTCAGTCTCCACTAATAGGCAGCAAAATATTTTTATTATACTATATATTGACTTATTTAACGATGATGGCAACAGGAGTGCCAACAAAGTTGTGTAATCATCTCATTTTTATTTTTTTCCATTTTGTTTTTCAACTGTTCAGAAGTTTCATAAAAACCTCCTTGTTTGGTTCGAAACCTTGCAGATCTCCGCGATGCCGTGGGGTGTCACCGCACGGTTTGGCTGTCACCAAGGAAAGGTCACCCCCTCCATGAGCCAGCCTGGATTTCAGGCACCCTCCATGATCCAGCCTGGATTTCAGGCAGCAAACTCGTCAGCACAGCCCAGACAAAGCCATTAAACCTGCTCTGCCCAGGCCAGGCGCGAGGCAGCGGCGGCTCTGAGCAAGGCGCCGCGGTTTGGCAGTCACCAAGCCCTGCTGACACGAGTTTTGTAGAGCCCAGCTGGGAATGAGGTTTGACAGACTCGTTTTTGAATGCTCAAAGCAGTTGGATCTCTTCATTCCTCCCCCGAGGTTTTCTGAGGAGATACCACTGCTACGAGCTCTTCATGTCCCCACACAAAACACCTTTGGAGGCTGGCTCTTCCCACCCAGGGGTTCCCTCCTGCACTGAGATTCAGCAGCTCAAACCCCAAAATTAAGGTGAAGGCTTGGCCATACCTTGGTGCTGGCAGCTCTGGCTCCATCCCAGGCGTCATCCCGAGAGGAGAATGTGGGCGTTGCCCAGGGCAGGATGGAAACCTGCAATGTCCGTCATACAGAAAGTGCTGGACACTTTCCGTTTGGAGAAGCTGGAATCAAAACAGCGGGAAGGTTTTGGATCACAAGAGCCTCTCCAGACTCTGAGTGCGGGCAGGGAAGGGCTGATTTTGAGCTGCTATCAGCATGAGCCATTGCAAATGAGATTTGTTTTCCTTGGATCAGGCAAGTCCAACTGGAACAATGGCTGGAACCGACATTTTGCGGGGAAAGATTTTGTTTCATCTTGAAAGGCTGCAACACCTTGAAATATTTTCCAATGACATTTTGTTTCTGCTGATACGCACAGGAGCTGTCCCATCACAGTTTCCATCCTCCTCTGGCCCTTCCCACTCCAGCAGGAGGGATCCATGGAGGAGCCATGGAGAGCAGTGGAGAGCCATCCAACCATCGCATCCAGGGGGATGAAGAGCCATCCAAGCAGTCACCATGGGCACAGCTCATGAAAACACCTATTTTAACATGGAAAACAGAGGGCAAGATATCCAGCGGATGCCATAAGACCTTGGGGGAAGGCCAACAAATTAGGAGAAAAAGAGTACTGAAATGTGACCTGTCACAGAATAGGTCAACAGGAGACCTGGGGATGGTTTTTAAAGCTCTTGGTTTCTACCTGGCAGGAGGAGGAGGAGGCCTCTTTGCATCTCCTCCATGGACTGGGTGGGAGCAAGTCCCTGTGGACTCATGTCCAGGGCACCAGAGGAGCACTGGAGAGAAGCCAAAACCCCTGTCAGTTTTCTATAAAGAAACAGAAGGAAAACAGGTAACAATTAAGAAATCTGAGCCCTGCTTTGTAGTAGTCTCAGGTTTCTCGTACCTGGAGAACTCAAGAAACTCCAACTCCTCCCATCTCCAATCCAGACAAAAACTCTATTCTTGAAAAGCTTCATCAGCAGGAGAAAGCTGCAGTCTTAGGTTGGCTGCAGCTTTACCCTTTCACAATTTCAAAACATTTCCTTTAGATCATGGCTTTTTTAGCACTATGTGATTAGCTCACATTCCTAAACAATCATTTCTGAGCAAAATAATCTGCTGCTGTTTCCTTTCAAAAATGGGCTGAGGACTCTGAAACATCTTCCTCCCCTCATCCCCCCTCCCACATTCTAAGTGCTTGTGAAAAGCTTTGCGTTTGAAACAAAATGTGCCCTTTTTTCCTTCCTCTTTTTTTTAAATTAACACAAATGGAAAAAAAATATCACACTATTCCAGTCAAACGTATTGGAAAGAGGATCCTTTCTTTCCTCTTCCCCTTTAGGAGATAGGACAAGGGGGAACTGCTCGGAACTGAGAGAGGACAGGGATAGATGGGATACTGGACAGAAATCCTCCTCTGTGAGGGTGCTGAGACCCTGGCACAGGTTGCCCAGAGAAGCTGTGGCTGCCCCATCCCTGGAATTGTCCAAGGCCAGGTTGGACAGGGCTTGGATCAACCTGGGACAGTGGAAGGTGTCCCTGCCCATGGCAGGGGGTGGCACTGGATGAGCTTTAAGGTCTCTTGCAACCCAAACCATCCTGGGATCCTTCCAGAACCTCCTGATGGAGATGGTGCTTCTACTCCCAAACCACCTCACTCCTCGTGTCCCCCTGACTGTGCCAGGGATGGGCTGGTGGAAGGAGCGACTCAGCACCACATCCTTGGGCCAAGCCCAGCCCACACAGCCCCTGCCTCGGGGTATCAGCACTGCCATGTCAGCAGGGGAACCTGACTGTCCCCGGCTGCTCCGAGGACAGCAAGGACACAATTCACACACAAAGGGAGCGAGCTTGGAGCAAGGAGCAGGTGTGGTGAGGAGCTGCCAGCTCTCATGACACACATTTTGCCTTCACACTCCACCTGAGCCACTTCAGAGCCACCCCACCAGGTGACTGAGACAGTGCCTGACTGACTTCTCAGCCTCTGCCACAGCTGCTCAGCCTCACCCTAGAAAATGGGGCAGATGTTTATTTTTACAGGGAAATCAGTAAATTGTTCTGACAGCCATGATGGAGCACTCCCACCCAGAAGAACTCCTTTGACCAACCATCTTCCTGATGGGCTTGACTTTACTCACTTTAGAAATGACTTGTTTTGAATCAGGAACATTGTGTTCCTCATCTGTACCTGACAGCTGACAGTCAGATGAAGGATCTGCCATAAGGTTTGAATTCCAGAGCAAAAGGTGTGGCTGAGATCCCACCAGCTGGATCCATATTGGCTGCCTGCTCGGAGACCCCACTCCAGCTCTCTTTGACATCCCAGCGCAGAGCTGTAGGGGGAGATACATTCCAGTGTAAAAAGGATGTGGTCAGTGATGGTCCCCTGAAGCTCTCCCAGCATCTCCATCAATCATTTCAAGAGTGAGCTGCCAGCTCATAGAGCAAGCTGCCTGTTTTCCCTTGGAAGTGGCATTTGGAAGTTTTCCTGCACCCTGAGCAAAAGGAGAGGGGCTGGAGTTGTTCTTTAGAGAAACTGCCCTGAGCTACTCACCTGAAGGGAGAACCACACACCACTGCTGTAGGGGTGGGATGGTAGAAGCCAGTAGGGGAATTCGGTCAGCATTTGGAATTGCACAGTCATCCTTCAGCTCCCTCCCTTCTTCAGATCTCCTGGAGCTGGAGTTAAGAACTGGCTTCACCTGGCAGGGGTGGGCACCGTCTTGCCAGAACAATGGGAAGCTGCATGGACACCACCACGCTTTTTGAGGCCAGTTGAGCTCTCCACAAACAGCCTGTGGGGGGATTTCAGGGGGAGGCTGCCCAGCCATCCCATCCCAAGCACTGCCCTTCTTTCAGCCACCCAAATCCTCATCCCATTCAGCCCAGATTCCTGCATCCATGACACCCAAGGGACACCAGGAATCCCACGCCCCGGTGCTCCCCTCAGCACCATGAAGGGAAAAGCTCTGACTCACACCCAGAGATATGTTATCCACACGAGTTCAATAATTTCAGCAAGGGGTCATTTCCTCAGTGCCTGTTCCTGTTGTTTGACCTCTGGCTTTGCTTTTCCTTCTTCTGCAAGGTCACCCCTCAGCCCAGGTCACACAGTGAGAAATGTCAACCCACTTCTGGGAACCGCTTCCTGAGACGTGCCCACCTCTGTTATCTCTGAACTGACAAGCTGCTGAAGGAGCCTCTTGACTGGAAACACTCAACTGGGAAGAGAAATGGGACATCCCATCCCACTCCTGCCTTCTCCCTGCTCCTTTGGGGAATGTCTGTAGGAAACACAACCCTGTCCCTCACAGTCAGGATGCTCAACGGTGAGATTGGGCTGTCCCAGCCTGAGGTCTTCATCACCAAGGCACCAAACACCAGACAACAACTTTCCTCATGTGACTTTTTTATTCCAAATTTAAAACACAATGAGCCTGGAAGGACAAAAATAATGGTTTAAATTTAGGTAGGATAGACTGAGAGGCACCGTCGGCACTTCCCCTTCCAGCGACAGCGGCAAAGGAGGAAGCAAACAAAACAGGAGGAGAAGCCCAGCCAGGCCAGCTGTAGGATGCAGTTGGTGAGGAGATAGCCAAGGAAAGATGATAGCATGATGTTTGTCCCATGGAGACTCCCTGGACAATGCCTGACTCATCGTTTGCTGCCTGCTCCCCTGCTAGAGAGAGCGAGGCAGGGGATGGAGCTTAACTGGAATAGGTGGAGCACAGCAACAGTTCCTCCCTTGCATGACTCAGGCTGTACCGCCTCCCATCCCCAGAGGCCCTGGCATTTGGGGTCTTCCCAAATTGGGCTCTTGATGCCAACAGAAGGCCATAGGCACCTGGAGACTCATCTCCTTTTCCAGTCCCACCAGGGATTTGCTCTCAGATGAACGATGCCAACTCAAACCCAGTCTGGGCATACACAGAGCAGCAGCAGAGGGATGGGAAGATGGCACAAGGAATTAAGACTCAGCCAGTTCCCCTCTGCTTCCACAAGCAGCAGTGCAGATCTTGCCTGGTCCATGCACACATCAGGAAGCAGGTTCCTAACTCACCCAAATGAAGGAAAATTAACTTCTGCAGAGGTTGCTGGTGCTGGCACTGGCAGCACCTGCTGCCCCTCCAAATATCTGGGGAAGACCCAAGGACAGGCACACCAACCTGTCCTGTCAGCCAGGAAAACTCCCCGAAGAGATGCCAAGGATGTGATGCAAACCCGGGGACAAGTGGAGACTGGAGGGGAAAGATGACAGCCTGGCATGGACAGAACCCATCAGATAGGTGGGCACAGGCAGCAGGTCCCTGGCACTTGAAGCAGTTGGTGCCATGCAGATGGACAAGGTTCCTGGGTTTTCATGGAGCAGTGCTGTGCTGTGGTCCTGAGACAGATCCTTGGGGAAATAACTACTGGTGTAAGACACAGGGCATCGTCACAGGTCATGGGCACAGAGGGGCTGAAAGAGCAGGATTTGGCATTGTCTCTGCTCCCCAGGCAGCCAGCCTGTCCCTGCCTCCTCCAGCCTGTGTGCCCAGGGCCAGCCCTGATCCTTGGTGCAGCCAGGACATTTCACAAGAGAGCGCGGCAGCACCGAACCGGGAGGAATCGTTGTGTGAACAGCCTGTCCAGAGCTGCTGGCATCCCCAGCTGGACACCAGCCCGGGACTCCTTGTTCTGCAGCACAGCCCTCCATGGCCAGAGATAAGAGGCAGAGCCACTCATGGAGCGCTGAGCGACAGCCAGCACCTCTCCTGGAAGGAGTAGCCTTGGGAACTTCACCTTCAGCACCCAAATCCCCGGGGGAGGGCAGCGGGTCGTGCCTCTTGTTGTGAGGAGGACACCAGTGCCAAAGCAGGGGCTGTGCTTCTCCCACCAGCACCCACAGGGGTGGTTCTGCTCCTGGAGCCTGTGGACACATTCCAGGGCATGGCAGTGCTCTCCCATGGGGAAGGGACAACCTTGCTGGGGGAATAGCACTGGGCTGGGTCTCACTGGGGCGTGGGGTGCTCCAGCTGCCTTTGGGACAGTGCAAAAGACACCCCACACGGAGAGTCTGGGGCAGCTGCAGATCCCTGGGGTTGCTGCAGGCAGATCACAGAACCACTGAATCCTGGGATGGTTTGGGTTGGAAGGGACCTTAAACACCATCTCATTCTAAATCTCTGCCATGGGCAGGGACACCTTCCACTAGACCAGGTTGCTCCAAGCCCCATCCACATGAAGGAGTGTGCAGGATGCTGTGCCTTGACTGCCAGCTTGGTGTTGGAAGCATTCCTGGGAATCACACAGGAGTGGTAAGGACACAAGACCCAGAGTGTGGTGTGGGGTTTAACAGACTCAGTATTTATATGTGAGGTCCTTCAAGATGCAATTTTCTCATTCTTTGCACAACAACATATCTGGGTAAATCCAGCCCCTTTCCTGCTCCTGCCACCCTGTCCAGGAGCACAAGGTGTCTCTGATGGGTACCCAGGCCAACATTTCCCTCTGCAGCACCGAGTCCCTTTCTCCTCACCAAACAACACCACAATTCACAGGAGCAGAATCTCATGGCACAGAGCAAACCCGACACATACGGGGTGCAAAGAGGGAAAGCAGACCTTAGAAAGGCTCCTTAGGGCAGAGCCGTCCCCACCACACAGTGCCAAGTCTCAAATGTTTCTTAGCCTCTTTCACAATCCCCATCCCAGGAATTCTCACCTGGGCTTCTGGCACCTCTTCAACTCAGGAAAGTGCCAGGACAGGGGATTTTTCAAGCCTTCATGGATAATTCCCTTTTTCTTGGGCCAGGTGATAGCGGGACATTCTCCCACAGCGTCCAAGAAGAAAGGTAAACAGGACACTCCATGGACTCAAACACAGGGTGTGTGCTCTTCCTCAGCAAGTATTTTGAAAAGGCTGACTGGAATGCTGGTATGGCTTCCCCTGGACTGGGAATTTCCCCCGCTGCTGCTGGGGCTTGGATCGGGACCAGATGAAGAGGTGGCTGTGCTGGTAGCACAGCTGGAGGTGTGGAGACATCTGGGTGGTGGGTTTTGACTGCTCCCACCTTTACATGTGTACAAGAAACTCTTGTAGGAAGGGTTCTCCTCAGGAAGGGTTCAGCACATGGGAAGAAAATCAATGATTGCAGCAGAGAAAAGCCCAAAGCAAGTGTGCACCCAGGTAAAAGCAGATCCAAAGGGATTTTGCTCCCAAATTCAATTCCCTAATTAAATGGGAATGTGTTGCGCTCAAGCTCAATGGAAAACAGCAGAAAGGAGACCAATAAGGGGCAGAACTTGAGGAAACCATTTTTTGATCAAACACCACAGATTCAAGCAGAGGAATGGTTTTCTGAAGAAACTGTGGCTGCCCCATCCCGGGGAGTGTCCAAGGCCAGGTTGGACAGGGCTTGGAGCAACCTGGGATAGTGGAAGGTGTCCCTGTCCCTGGCAGGTGAATGGAATAGAATGGACAGGTCCCTTCCAACCCAAACCATTCTGGGATTCTAGGATTTAAGGTTCCAGATGGAATGATGGTTCCCTGAGATGGAAACCAGTGACTCAGGCCTATGCCAAGTGAGGAACAAGGATCTACTGCCACTGCTGGGTTTGTGCCAGCTGGGCTGTGCAGACAATGTAACACAGGTGCCAGAGGGGAAACCCCTGTGTCCCCCAGCAGGACATTCCATGGCTTCCCATGACCACGGAGAGATGGACATCTAATGTGGAATCTGTTGGTCTGTTTCCCCAATTAGTTTGGGAGTGTGGTGGTCCTTTTCTTTTCCATGACAGATGGAAATGAGTGAGGTACAGGTACAATATTTTCCCTGCTTCATTGTTTTCAAGCCCTTTCAGAAGCTGAGTTTCCAAAGAGAAGGGTGGATTGGCATCACCTTAATGAAAACTAATTAAATGTAATTATTTAGCCCTTGGAAAATATTTGGGCTCCACCAGGAACACCCTGCAGTTGGCTTTTGAAAGGCAGGAAGAAAGTACTTTTCCAGGAGCAGGTTTTCATGTCGGCTGATGTGGTGGGGAAGAGCTTCTCATTGAGGTCTTTCATGCTCACAGAAACCAGGATGGCCAAGAGTCTGGCACAACCAACCTGAGCCTTGCATTTTTGAGAATAAGGAACAGCCTCCCCCACCCAGTTCCACGGATTTAGGAAATCTGCAGGAGGTGGGTAGAGTGAGGGGAGAAGCTTCACCCACACCTTCTGATTTTTCTCTGAAAGCTGCTGGATTTGGGGCTGAAGAGGAGGTTTTATAGAGTAAGACAATTCCTCCCAGAACATTCTCAGCTAGCAAAAGCTCCCAAACCACACAACCAGCCACAGAGCAGCGCATTCTGACTGATGACCTCAGAGAACAGGAAAGGCCATTTCTCAGAAGTGAACGGTCAGAGAGATGTCAGCCCCTGGTTTAGAGAAACAGATGAGCACCGAGCTAAACTTGAGTTATCAGAAGGGCTAAGAAGCTTGGATTCTTAGAGTCTGGAGTTTATAGATGTTACTTTTCTCCTCCACTATCCCACAGCTCTGCCTCTGTTTCCCTGTGACTCCCATCTCAGCACCAAGGACTTGCAACACTCAGTGGTCCAGGCAGCAAATGATGGGAAATTCCTTCTGACTTCTCCT
This sequence comes from Drymodes brunneopygia, assembly GCA_013400955.1. Taxonomy (NCBI): domain Eukaryota; kingdom Metazoa; phylum Chordata; class Aves; order Passeriformes; family Petroicidae; genus Drymodes; species Drymodes brunneopygia. The sequence continues at coordinate 29,758 of VZTZ01006798.1, read as the reverse complement.
TCCTTGGGATGCTTCTTCGTCTCTTCCCTCCATTTCTTGCGAGTTGAATTATCCCAGAGCCCTGTGCAATTCATTCAAGGAGATCTCTCCATAAACATATCCCAGGTGCCCAGAGGAGCTGTGGCTGCCACATCCTGGAAGGGTCCAGGTTGGATGGGGCTTGGAGCAACCTGGGCTAGTGGAAGGTGTCCCTGGCCGTGGCAGGGGGTGGGATAAGATGAACCTTAAGGTTCTGTCCAACCTAAACCAGTCTGGGATTCCACATTCCACATCTGGGATTCTGTGTTCCACATCTGGGATTCCGTGTTCCACATCTGGGATTCTATGTTTCACATCTGGGATTGTGTTTCGCATCTGGGATTCCGTGTTCCACATTTGGGATTCCGTGTTCCACATCTGGGATTCTGTGCTCCACATCTGGAACCTCACCACCACACGGGCAAGCGTGGCAGGGTGGGGACAGTGCTGGCAGTCCTGGCAGCTCAGGCACAGGAGGGGACACTGCCTGCATGGGCTTTGGAGCTGCCCGAAATGGAGGAAGCCGTGAGCGGAAATGCTGGGTTGAGTTCTCAGCACCGGCCGTGCTCTTCCCAGAGCTGAGTGAACAAGAAAAAGGAATTGTGTGTTGCAAAACCATTGGAGTGCACAAGGACATGGTGGAGACTGATCCAGCCTGGCCAGGCTTTGCCCAGAGAGAGCCCCGTGACAAAGGTGGGTGGCAGCAAAACCGAAAACCCTGGATTCTCAGATGTCAGCTTTTCATAACTTTGCTTCCATGGAAAACATGTGAATTTTGATTGAAAAGAGCCCAAAGGAACCAGCTCTCAGGCAGACAATCCCTGGCTCCTGGGGCAAGTGAAGCAATGGAAGCTCTTTAGCAAGCAGAGCTGGGCCCATGTCGATGTTTTTGGGCTGTCAGGATTTCAAAGAGGGGTTTGGGATCCCTGGTCCTTGGCCACCAGGGAGGTGGCATCTGTCACTGTGGCTCAGAGCAAAAGCTAAATTCCTGATGAAATGCTGCTATTCAGCAGTAGAAGTGATTAAGAGACTCCCTCCTGTGCAGGTATCCAGCCAAGGCTGGCAGCCCCTCCTGGGGAAGGGGTAGGCTCAGCCCAAATCCAGGCTGCGCATGTTTTGGAGAGGGAACAGTCCAGGATCCCCTCAGTCTCTGCAAACCCAGCTGCACCAGCAGCAACGTGACCCCCACACCACTCATGGGGGGTCACAAAGATGAGCCCAGAAGAAAACCTGAATCCCACTTTTTAATGGACAAGGGGGCTCAGGGATTCCAGAGCAGAACATGCCCCTTTCTGACCCCTCCACCTTGTGCCACCAGGCTGCATCTTTTCCATGGGATCACTCAGTTCCCTGTCTCAGCTTCCCTGATGCTTCAGGTGAGCCCAAATTTTGTAAACCATGGCTAAAATGTGCCAACACTGGGGTCATTGGAGCAGTAGGTCAGGTCTGTTGGAGAAAGCAACACCTTTTACTAATATTTCTGACCAAAACATCACATCTCCTCCTCAGCCTCATCTTGCTAAAGGTGTGCACAGAACTTCTCCTAAGTCTTCCCAGCTGAGTTTCTAGGGAAGCTTCTGGCCCACTTACAGTTTCTCTGATTTGTTCATTATTTTGATATTCAAACTGCCTTTGGGATGGTCAGAATTGATTGTGGGTCTCCAAAGCCTGGGCTGGGCTGCAGAGCATGTCCTACACCCCCAGCTACAGAAACGTGCACACGTGAAGCCTTGGCTGGAATATGAGACAGAAAATAATGTTGAAATATCAGGAAATAATGGGGTTTGCCACTGCACCCTGGGGCCAAGTGGACAAGAAGGCAAGGTGATACACAGAGGATGCTTGTTTAAGAGAAGTGATCAAAGGAGGCTTTTTGGGCAATCAAGTGCAATTTTTATCTCTGCGAAGGAAAAGTTGAGTTATACAGCCCACATGTACCCTCTGGAGCAGAATTTCAAGGAAGAGAACCTCCCTGCATACTTTTGGATGCCTCATTTACTGAGAGAGGGCTGAATCACAGCATTTGACTAATCGCAGCGAGGAATCCAGCTTTCTCCAGAAAAACTCACCATGGCACAGCTTGTGCTACTTCCCCTCCTCTGGACCAAGCCATAGCCAATGTTTCCCCGGAGATCTGAAAACTCTGACACTTTGTTAAAACCCTTGCCTGGTGGATATCATCCAACTCTCAGTTTCCAAGGCTTCAAAAATATGTGCTCAGGAAGCAACACAGCCCCATGCCAGTGGTGCAAACATAACCAAAGGCAACCTAAGGCAAGATGTCGAGTAATTTACTTCAGGGTTACTCAGGCTCTTCTGTGCTGTGCAGGGGTGAGGGGCAGAAGAAAACAATTTACATTTGAGAAGTGGATTATTTAGAGGGTTCTTTGACCCTCCTGGCTTTCAGCTCTGGACCTGGAACGGCTTTCAAGATTTTCCACTTCCCAGGTATGACCCAGGTTGAGCTTCAGCAGTTGCCACCAAGTTGCTTTCTAAGCCAGGAAAAAAAAACCCCTTTGGAGCTACTTGTGATAACTCCTAACTTCCTCTTCATTTGTCTCCTCAGTCCCTGGGTTGCTGTCTTTTTTAAAATATATATTTCTGAAATATTTTTGAGGATGTTAAAGCGGAGCAGTCCAGCCCAGGGAGTGGAGTAGCCTGTGCCAGAGGTGGCTGCCCTGTGCCACAGGACAAGAGTGATTTCCCTGCAGGAAGGGTTGACTGCCTTGGCCAAAGACCTCGAGCTGCTTGGGGAGCACGAGCCCTGCAGCAGAGCAGACAGGATTTCCAGCTTGGAGAACAATTGCCACCAGGATGTGTTGCTAAGGTCACAAGTGGAAGCAGCAATGATTTCCATGCCAAGACTCTCCAGAGAGCTTTATCCAGGCTCCAAAGATAAGTGAGGCTTTGCAAGACAGACACAAAGAAGCTGGACCTAGACTTAGATCTGCAATGAGAAACAATGGATCCCCAGACCAGAGTGTACCACATGGATCACCATGGATGGCTGTGGATTTGTGGAGGAAGGATCAGTCCATAGGAGGCACAGGGTGTTGTTCCCATAACTTATTCATGGGACCTATTTCTTTCATGAGGAAAGCAGCAGAGCTGAGTTGACCAAAGCCAGAAGTGATGTGGGCATGGCTTCCAAGGAGCATCCTGAAATCTTCCCTTGAGGCAGGACAGTGATGCCCAAAGCTGGTGCAATCCAGACAAGGGTGAGCAGCTTCTTTAATGACACAGAGTGAAGGGAGGGACAGATCCACACCTCTTCCCTAGGCCTTGAGACAGGGATGAGAGGAGAGCAGCTGTCACCCAGCAGTGCAGACAACATCCAGCTGCCCACAACAGTGATCTCAGCTGGCCCCGTGGGATCAGGAGGGCAGGCCAGATGCTTTCATGGCACATACAGACCCTCAGCACGGGTGGGGAAAGGAATCCAGCAAGCTGGACACACAGGGTGACATTTTCCTGCATCAGTGATGGTGCCCAGCCAGGCAGAGCCAGCTGTGAGCCAGCACAGGAGCGGCGTCCCTTGGCACTGCACCCCTTGTCCTTTCTCCCGCTCCTCCTTCTCCTTCTCCCTGCTCTCCTGCTGTGGTTTCAGCTGATGTTTTCCTGCTAAGCCCACGTGTGTGGAGACTTGCCCATTCCTCCCAAAAGCCCCCTGAGCCATGGCATTGACGTCAGCAGTGCTGCAGTTGTCAAACAATGGAGATTAAGGCTTGGCAGGCGGTGCCAAGCCATGGAGCGCGTGTGCCTCCCCGGGCAGGTGAGCAACACTCCCTGCCGAGCAGGAACAGGCACATTGCATCAAACCATCTGCTGCACCTGGACACCTGACCCGGCCTGATCCTCTGCCTAATCCCTGGAGGGGGCAGGGTCGTGCCCAGGCAGCCCCCAGGGCTCGGCGGTCCCTGTCCTCACCCTGCAGGAGCCAGGGCACAGGGCTGGAGGAGGCACAGCCCTGGCACCAGCTGCTTGTGGCTCCAGCCCACGGGAGGGTTATCCTGCGTGCCAGGAGATGTGCAGTGCTGGGAACAGGCCCGGGGCTCGTCCCTCCCTGTTCTGCCCAGCGCAGGGACAGAGGCCACGACGTGCTGCCTCTTGCAGAGGAGTGGCTCAGCCAAGGCCTCACTCGCCACTCAGGAGGTTCAGCCCTGGGGCTTTTCCTGGAGCAGACAAACATCGTCAGGATGCTCAGTCCCAACCCACAGCAAGAGCCTGGGCAACAGGGGATGTCTGGGACATGGCCAGGCTGGCACCAGCTTGAGGGAGCAGCTGGAAAGACTCCTGGAAAACAGGAAGGGAGCTGCTCCCAGTCATCATGCTTGACCATCCCACCGTCCTGGCTTTGCATGCCAACCTTCCCATTCCCGCTGCAGGCACAAGGTGCCCCACCGCCAGCAGGGCTGCCAGGACCTGTCTTTTGCAAAAATAAAGGCAGGAGAACTGCAAATACCCAGGTCATCCAGCACTGCCAACGTAACTCAGCTTCCAGGCTGGGCTCCACAAGGACCTGGGGGCCCTCAGGGCCAGAGAGACAGAAACATCCTTGTGAGCAGAGCAGAACCTGGGCCACCAGCAGGGCAGGAGCAGGGCACCAGCCTCCCTCCCAACCTTCACTCCTCACCAAACACACAGAGCCAGGAGGGCACCTGAGGTCAGAGAAACACAATCCACAACACCCAGGCACATCAGGCTAACAGGGACAGCACTTTCTCATGGGCTCTGTTGACTTCTCCTCCCAAGTGGTCCCTGGTGTGGTGGGATTCAAGGGGCCTCTGTATGCTGCCCTCTCTCACGCCCTTCACACCAGCCCTCCTGGCAAACCTCGCCTCTCACCCACCCTTAGCAAGGGCCTGGCCCAGCGTGGCCGGATGGGAGGGGAGCAGATGGCCTGTTTGAGTTCTTCCCATTTGTTCTCCCTCAAGACACTCTCAAAGGGAAACCCTGGAAGTCATTGTTCTATTTTGGTGCGACAAGGGCATCCAGCAGTGCTTGTGTCAGGAGGGGCTGTGCTGGAGGAAACGGCTTCAGGAGAAGGCCCCAGAAGGAATATCCAGCACAAAGTCCAGACAACCACAACCACATCATGCCCACCTTCCTGGAGCACCTGCCCAGGGCTGACAAGACACTTTAAACACCTCACATCACCTCCACAGGAGCTGGGATGGCAACAGGGATGAACAGCGCCATGACTTGACATGAGTCAACATGAGCCAGGCCTTCCCCTCTCTGCAGGAACATCACCAGGGCTGCCGGGCACCAGTGCCTGGAAGGGAAAACAGGAGAGGAACAGAGCACTGGGAAGAGCAGCAGCTGCCACCAACAGGCTGAGAGAGCCAGGGGTGTTCACCTGGAGAAGAAAGAATTTGGGGAGACTTTATTGCAGCCTTTTGGTGCTTACAGGGGCTTATAAAAGAGAGAGAACAAATTTTTACACAAGCAAATGGCAATAGGACAAGGGGAAAGGGTTTTAAACTAAGAGGAGAGATTTAGACTGGATATTGGGGAAAAATTATTCCCTCTGCGGTGAGGCCCTGGCATAGGGTGCCCAGAGAAGCTGTGGCTGTCCCATCCCTGGAAGTGTCCCAGACCAGGTTGGACAAGGCTTGGAGCAACCTGGGATGGTGGAAGGTGTCCCTGCCCATGGCAGGGGGTGGAATGAAATGGGCTCTAAGGTCCCTTTCAAAGCAAACCATTCTGTGATTCTACAAAAAGCCCAGGGTGAGACTTTTCCCAGAAAGCTGCATTGAACACCCCACCTCACCAAGGCACCCTGCAAGTAACACCCACTGTCCCCACACAGCCATGGTGGGCTGGACTCTGGGTCACTTCTGGCCAGGCTCTGGGTCAGTGCAAGGTCCACACAGCCCAGGAGAACATTTTCCAGCACGCCCTCTGCTGCTGAGGCCCTTTTCCTGTCCCCACGGCTCCCTGGATGGAGATCCCACACTGTAAGGACACAGTCCAGGGCGGGACACGCTGACCCATCCTGACACAGCAGCTCAGCAAACCCCTGGCTCCATCCCGGGGCGTGGTGGGGACAGGTGACAGGCAGCACCCCACCCTGGCACTGTGTCACTCAGCCCTGACATTTGCTGCTCCTCAGTGGTATCTGAATTTCTCCCAGGTCCAACACCCTGCTCACACCGGGAGGATTGGTCTGGATGACCTTTAAAGGTCCCTTACAACCATTCCACGATTCCCTCCTGTGTTCCCCACTGGGTTTGCTAGCTTCAAAATATTCAAGTGTTTTGGTCTCATCCATGTTTTCCTGCATCTTCCAGCCTGAAGTTTTCCTGCTGGCCTCAGGAGATGGCTCTGTTTCAGCCCTGGTCAGTGCATCCCACCACTACCTCCCCTGAGACACCTGCACAGAGCCCCAAGTCTTCTCTTGGTACTCTCCTCTTCCACGGCAGAGCTTTCCAGGAAAAAGCTTAACCGAAAATCTGCGGCAACATGGACTTTGGCCAGAACGAAATCAACAAACAAACATAGAAATACCAACCAGGCCCATCAGCGTTTCCACTAAATGCCAGGGGTGAAGGGAAGAGGAAGGAGCGGGGTTTGTTTTCATTCTCACGGGGTTGCGCAAGAGCCGCGGCCCCACGTGCGGCCGAGCCCACGCCAGCCTTTATCTCCGTCAGCAAACAAACCACCAAGCCACTCCACAGGAGGATGTTCTGCAGCTCGGCCTTATCCTGGAGCACACGGAACCGCCTCGCTGACGTGGGCCCAGCCTGGAGCCAGGGATGCCAGCAGGGCACGGCCTCTCGTGGTTCTGCGGCACCAGGGACAGCCTGGCTGTGCAGGTGACAGCTGCCTGCTGCTCCCAGCCCAGCTGTGACTGTCCTTTGTGATGCTGGGCTGGAGGATCCCTCTGCCACAGGGAAGCTGATGACCTCTGCGTGGTGGGGGAGCACCCCTATTGCCCTGCTCCCAATGGTCATGGAATCCTCAAGGCTGGGAAAATCCTTTGAGATCACCAAGTCCAACCACCAACCAGCACCAGCAAGTTCACCACTAACCCATGGCCTCAAGTGCCACAGCCACAGATTTTGGGAACATGTTCAGGGATGGTGACTCCACCACTTCCCTGGGCAGCACGTCCCAACGCCTGACAACCCTTTCTGTGAAGAAATTTTTCATAATATCTATTCTACTATCTTCTTATGGAACAGCCCTGGACACAGCAGCAGGGACAGGTGACCCAGTGCTGTGCTGGAATCCTGGGGGACATTCAGGAAGCAAAGCCAGCTTGTTCCTGGGAATTCTACACCTTGCTGGGGTCAGAGGGTAATGCACACGTTTTGCTCTGGGTTCTGACATTCCTGGGAGCTTAAAAAAAGTGCCTTCAACCTGTCAGCCCTCTTGACCTCTCACTGCCTCCTGCCAGTGTTGGCTCAGGTGCTGCCATGCAGGTGCTTTGCTGCTTTGTTTGCCCAGGGCACGTGGAGGAGCTGCCCCGTGGTCACTGGAGCTATGCCGGCTGCTCCCACCTCTCTCTGGGCCCTGCCCAGGTCTCAGCCTGGCCAACAAGTTTGTTGTTTCTGGAGGTACAGCTCCCACCCATTTGTTTCCTTCAGGCCGAGCTCAGAGCTTCGCTCCTGCTTCCCTCGCCAAGCACATCAGCCATCTGCCTTTGTTTGGACAAGCCAAGGAACCAGGCTCTCAGGGCTGGAGTGTGCCAGACTGGAACGTGCCATCCACAGGGACAGCACAAGCTGCAGCAGGGAAGTACATTTTGAACGTGTCAAGCAAGCTCATGAGCCTTTGATGGCATCAAACCCTCTGCAGTGGAACCAGGATGCAGCCCAGCAGTGCAAAACTACGTAAGGATTCGAGCATTCCCTCCCTGAAGTGTGGTCAAAGGGCTTGGGAAATTTTGGATCTCTTAGGAGCAGGGGGGCCCACACATACAAATTGCTCATTTGACAGCTTTGCATGACTCAATTACAGAGGAATTTACCCCAAAGATCCCTCATGAAGGAAATCCTGGTGTGGGTGGGATGGCCACAGCCACATTTTGCAGAGGATTCACAGGGGCAGGGAGGAGAGGCCGCTTTGCACCACATCCCACCAGGATTCACCCATGGGGGCTGGAAAATCCAGGTCCTCCTGTGCCCTGTGCTGGGAGAAAGGGGGTCTCTGCCAGCCTTTCTACCTTCATTTACCTTTAGAGACCACCTAAAGATGGAGCAGCTCCTGTCAGCAGTCCAAGGGAATGTGGGCTTTGCTCTCCTGGAGCATCCCTTTCCCATGGCATGTGCTCACCTCACTGCTGGTAGAGGTAGAACAAGCCTGAAGCATCCTAGGGGTGGAATTCCCAAAAGAGGAACTCACAGTAGCCCCAAATATGTCCTGACAGCAGAAGTCCCTTGAAGGGAGAGTCCCAGGACAAGCCAGCCCCAGCAGGGACACTTCCCACTATCCCAGGTTGCTCCAAACCCTGTCCAACCTGGCCTGGAACACTTCCAGGGATGGGGCAGCCACAGTTTCCCTGAGCAACCTGTGCCAGGGCCTCACCACCCTTACAGGGAAGAATTTCTAACATTTAATCTAAACCCACTCTCTTTCAGTTTGAAGCCATTCCCCCTTGCCCTGTCACTCTATCCCTTGTACAAAGTCCTTCTCTGGCTTTCAGAAACTGAAAGACCACAATCAGCTTCTCCTCTCCAGGCTGAACAATCCCAACTCTCCCAGCCTTTCCTCCCAGCAGAGCTGCTCCATCCCTCTGATCATCCTGGTGCCTCCTCTGGACTCTCTCCAGCAGCTCCACGTCCTTCCTGTGCTGGGCCCCAGGGCTGGGGCAGCTCTGCAGGTGGGGTCTCACCTGAGAGGGGCACAGGGGCAGAATCCCAATCCCTTTCCTGCTGCCCACACTGGGGATCAGCCCAGCACAGGGGGATTTTTGGGCTGCACAGTGAAAGAATGAAAACTTGAGATTGGGAAATTAAAACAAACTCTGAGCAATTAATCGTCACTTAGAGCTGCTTCCTCCACCAAATGGTCTCCCAGATTACAGTATTTTTGCAGTCAAACACAAACAGTTTCCTTCTTTCCTGTGCTGGGGGTGTCCAGGCTCCGGGTGATGCTCAAGGATTGACGCGTTACCGGCATCTGCACCATGCGTGAAGGAAAACAGTTTTCCTCCAACATGGAAAAAAACCCCAAAACTAATTACATCTTTTTTATAAAATGACATTCATGAAGGTATTTTCCCTATTAGAGTTCATTTGTTTTCCAGGTTTTGGTTCCTCAAGGCTGGAAACTTGCTGCAGCACCTCGATGAGGTGTTCACATAAGGACAGGACTCCAGACCTTGGGATTTTTAAGGGAGCAAATTACAGCAGTGTTAAGGAAGTCCCTTTTGGTAGTTTTCTGCTGTTTTTTGTGGCTCTGACATCCGATCTGTGGTGGCTGCCACAGGCAGCAACACCAGCTCACCAAACCTGGGCTCTGGCCCTGCAGCCACCTCACCCCACAGGGACAGGAAAACCAAGAACCCCAAGGACCTGCCCAGCACCAGTGTCAGGTGAAAGAAGCCTAAATGAATTTTGGAAGTGGTACAACAGTGTTGCTCCTGGCTGAGGAATGTACATGGGGGGCCAACAAGCTCCACATGGAGGTCTGACCACCAAGGCCCCTGGAACCACGAGTTTGCTGCCAGCAGTGAAGGGAAGGGAGAGTTTCTGCTCCAGGGAGCTGGAGGAAAACACAAACCTGTCACCAATTACTGTCAGATGAACTCTGCCAGGACACAGGAAGGAGATAAAAAGAAGTGGCAGCACTCAAGCTTCCTGCAAATCCAGAGCATCTCATCAACGACTTGCTAGGAGGAAATATATTTGTGGGAGTGGCGGCTGTTTAATGTGCTCTCCCACCCACCTCTCCTTCCTATGGCTCCCAATTTCCCCCCTGGGACTCGGCGTCTATTGAGTAGACACATTGAGAAATAGGATATTAATTCCCTAAACACCCGTGTTTCAAACTACTCTGGTCCAAATTAAGCAGATTTTGGGAGGGGATAATAGTAAGAGATTCCTGTGTTTCAGTGATCATGGATCCAGGCAGTCTGGTCCCACACTCAGAAGCACCGCCTGACAATACATGTAAAAACTGCTTTAATTAACTTAATTTTTTCCTTAAAGCTCATAGATTTCAAGATTAGAGACACACACCCAGCATGGCTCGAGCTACCCAAAGGAACAAAGGAGCTTTGAGAGAATTATGTGTTTCTATAGACTCGGAGACAATATCCACAAGTCCCTTCTTGCAGCAAAACTCTGCATGTACAACCAAGGGCATTAAGCTTTTCATTATTAAAGTCTTTTTTCCCTTTTTTGGGAGTCATGCTGAAGCTTTCCACTGTGGATAATTGTCCACAGTGTGGGGCACTCCTCATTACACCAGTGTTACACAAAGCAAAAGGACAAACCTAATACCTGGGTCAGGAGCTGCATTAACTTTAATTTATCCCTAACGACTTACTGTAATTCCAGTGCTCCATGACAACATCACTCGCTCCTCAGCAAGAAACTCAATGTGAGGTGTTGTGTGGAATGGATAAGAGAGGGGAAAAGAGGACAAATTTCAGTGATAGGTAAATCCAGCGTTTACCCACAACAGGAACTGTCTGGGTGTTTATGGCCCCCTGGCCATTTCTCTGAAGAAATGTTTTCCTAATATCCAACCTAAATATCCCCCAGTGCAACCTGAGGTTGTTTCCACTTGTTCCCTGGGAGCAGAGACCGACGCCCTCTGCTCCACCCTCCTGTCAGGGAGTTGGACAGAGTGAGAAGGTCCCCCCTGAGCTTTCTTTTCTCCAGGCTGAGCCCCCACAGCCGCTCTCTCATCAGACTTTTGCTCCAAGAACTACTTGGACACTTATTTTAAGTAAAGTTAGAACAAGGAGCAGAACAAGAGTGTCTCCTCTGCAAGTCCAGGAACCACACCAGGGTTAGGGAGGAGAAACCACCCCAGAGGTGGCCCCAGCCTGGGTGACCACACGTCTTCAGACGTGCGGCAGCAACGCAAGGGTGGTTGGTTCTGTCCCAGGAAGTCCTCCTGTTTCTTGGAAGCAGCAGGAATGCTGCTCCCAGGTACAGCTTTCTGGCTGAGAGTCTGGAGGACGCATCCCAAAAGCCAAGACTCTGACGTTGCGCAGTGCTGGCACCGTGGCAGGGTTGGGGAGCAGCCAACACCATCCCAGGGCAGCGGCACCGAGGATCCAGCACGGATCCCCCAGGGCACAACAACTCCCTGCAGACACCCAGACCTGGCTCTGACGTGCGATGCTGTTTTCCCAAAAGCTGAGCAGAGCTGGAACTCTGCTCTTCCCAGAATCTACGCTCTTTGTTAAATCCCAGCAGTGCCAAAACAAAGCAAGGAATGGCCTCTGCAGGTAGGACCAAGCTCTCCTGAGCTAACATGACATTGGAGAAGGAAGGACTGACACAGCATCACCTGCAGCTTCACTTGTCTTCCAAGAGCAACAGCTGGGATTGCTGCTGGACGCTGGCACTGAAAACACTTATTTTGTGGAAATGGCCCTGATTCCCACCCAAGCTGCTGCCATCACCCAGGCTACAAAGGGCATTTGTAGACCAGCTGGGCCCACAACTCAGCTGCCAGCACCATCCTCCTGGAGTGAAGATCAGGTCAGCAAATTTTTCACCATTCCCTAATGGTTTTGTAAGAGTTGAAGGCCAGTTGTCTCCTCAGTCCCCCCAAAAACCACTCCTTTGCCTCAGAAGTAAAATTTGGTAGTTAATCTACAACTGCACCCTATGGAAGCGCCCCTTGGAGATGCCACACAGGTTTCCCACTCCCACGAGTCCCAGAGAAGCTGCCAGCAACTCCCTCTTCCCATGTTTAATTTCCCCTATGCTATTTCCAGTTAACTGACAACTAACAGCATGGAAAAGCTGTTCAGGATCATCGAGTCCAACCCCACCCCAGCAATGCCAAGGCCACCTCTAACCATGTCCCCAAGTGCCACATCAACACAGCTTTTAAATCCCTCCAGGGATGGGAATTCCACTACCACCCTGGGTAGCCCGCTCCAATGTCTCACCACCCTTTTGGTGAAGAAATTTTATATCCCATCTAAACCTCCCCTGGCCTTGCTTCCCCACCATTCCTTGATGCTCCTATAAATCCTTCAGCAAGGCAGCCTCAGCCATTTATTTCCAGATTAAACACCAATTTAGTTGTGGGATTTGAGTGGTTTTGTTTTTCACTGGGGTTTGTTTTTTTCTGTTTTTCACCCCCTTTGCTCTTTTTCTTTCCGTGCCCATCAGGACTGCAGGTTTGGTCACTGGTACAGAGCAGCTCTCCACTAATTCCATGCCTGGTCCTGTACATCAGCCAGGACCAAGCATGGTTTCTTTCTGATGGGTGTCCTGTCCAGCTGCTCCATGAAACACTGTTTATATATAAAAAAAGATGCTCCAATCATGACATTTACCCAACACAGAGCCTGAAGCCTCCTGTCAGGCCAACATACCTGTTCTCTCCTGGTATTTGATCAACGCCCTGCTCGGCTCATCCTTCCGTCATGCCCATGGTATCAATATCCTCTTTCCACAGCAGCTTCCTGTCTCCCCATCTCTTAAGATTTTGACATGTCTGCAAAGACAAATTTAGTCACTCCACTTCCCTATTCCTTCAAGCCTTTCCCATCAAACTCTCTTATTCACTGTTTTTCAGCATTTCCTAGAGAGTTGCTCCCGACCTCTGTCCCATTTACATCACCACAGACAGATAATGCATTTATTTTTCCTTGTAGAGCATGAATCACCCCCAGCATGGCACTTTCCCTACATGGAATCCCAGAATGTCAAGGGTTGGATGGGACATTAAAGCTCATCCCATTCCAGCTCCTGCCATGGGCAGGGACACCTTCCACTATCCCACGTTGCTCCAAGCCATATCCAGCCTGGCCTTGGACACTTCCAGGGATCCAGGGGCAGCCACAGCTGCTCTGGCCAACCTGTGCCAGGGTCTCACCACCCTCACAGGGAGGAATTTCTTTCCAATATTCCATCTAAGCCTACTCTCAATTTGAATCAATTCCTTCTTGTCCTGTCACTTCAGTTCCTGAAGAAGAGTCACTCTCCAGCTTCCCTGTAGTCCCCTCAGATCCCGGAAGGCTGTTCTAAGGTCTCCACACAACCTTCTTTTCTCCAGGCTGAAGCCCCAACTTCCTCAGCCTGACTCCACAGGGGAGATTTACAGAGAGGTGTATCCACCCCTGGGTTTCTCCTGGCTCACAGACAAGGCTTGGAGGGCAGCTTTATTTACAAGTCCCACCAGCTCTGCTCCATTTGGAAAGGAAGGATTGAGAACAGCTGGATTCTCTGTGGGCAAGGGGCTTCAAGAACCAAGACATGCAGTGTTGACCCAAGGCTGCCTGGAAGGAGGTGGGACACAGAGGGCCTGGGCTGAGCAGTCTCAAGACCAGGTAAGCTTGAAAACAGCTTTTCTATGTTGGCTGCAGCACTTGATTTGCATCTCAGGCACATCCAGAGGAGATTCCGACTGGCTTTCATCCAAGTTCTGCAGCAGAAATGCACTCAGCACTCACAGCTTCAGTTTCCAGCCTTCTCCAAGTCTATTCCAGAGGCTGAAGCACGACAAATATATTGGAGCCACCACCCCTAACTTCCATCATTAGAGGAACTGACTTTTACAGGGCAGGCAAGCCTGGGACCTGCACAGAGCTGGGATTTCAAACCCATTCCAACAGTGAAAATACCTCTTTTGAAGGTGTTGGACAGCTCCAAGAGCAAGCCTCAAGTGCCAGCCTCTGCTCCTGGTCTCTCCCACAACAGGACAGGTCCCAGACATCTTGTCATCTCCAGGGTGATGTGAGCAGGACCACATAGATCCTTCTCTTACCAGCTGGTTCCAATCTGACCCCATGAGCCAAATTCCTTGGGCTGGGGGCCTCCTTGCAGCCCAGCCAGTGCCAGGGTTTCTGGCTGCTTGCTTTGTGTTTTGGCTCCACACGGATGCAAGGCAAGAGTTCTTGGATCCTGGAGGGTTTCTCCCAGACATAATCCAGCTATGGGATTGTAACACAACTGAAGAGCCCGAGATAAAACTTCCCAAGCAAAGAAAGAGCTGGAATAAATGAAGACATCCTGTTTAAGAAACCCAGGTGGAAGCTGATAGTATGGATGAGCTGGAGCTGCAGAAGGGGCTTGGGGCAGAAAGGAGAGAGGAGGAGACAGGTTGATGATCCAGCCTCTCCCACCCTAGGAATGCACGGAAGCTGGCATACAGATCAAAAACACACTTGGGGATGTTATTTTGTTTAACTTTGTCTAATTCTTGGACTTCTTAGCGGAAGAATGTTTTCATTGGAAGCTTCTGCAAAGCCACCATGTCTGGCAGCAGGACACCAAGATCAGCCATGTGAGAACACACCAAGCCCTGCTGAGTCCTGAGCAAACACTCAGCTCCAAATCAGGCCAAAAACTAACCAAAAACACCCCCCCCAAATCTTCCAGCCAAACCTTGCCTCCTGCTCAGAGCTGCTGCACAACAACACAAGCCCCTTCTCAGCAGCATTTAGATGTTGCCCCAAGCAAGATCCAGCCTGAGGACAGGACAGGCACAGCCCACTCCCCACAGGAATAGGGTGAGCCATCAGGAATAAAGCACACTCCCTCTACCCCAAAACACTCCCTTCTTTGCCATGCCACTTCCATCTGATATTTGCAAGGCCCTCCCAGAGCAAAGATAGGTTCTCCACATCCTCACCCATGAGGAAGCAGCAATTACCAGGAGCATCACTGCGTGGAGCCCACGGATGGCTGCAGGAATGTCCTTATCTGGCTGGAAGAACCTGGATGTGCCAGGGCATTAAGTGCCTCACTCCCTCCAGCAGCAGCTTCCAGGCTGGCTCCTTATTGGGCACTCTGTGGCCCCAGTGGAGCTACTTGGATCCCTCACACTAGTTCTCAGAGCCCTTTTGCTTATTTTAAACACATTTCTTTAATTTCTTCCAATGGCTCCTCAGTGAAATTCCTGCGCTGAGATCAGGCGGCATCCTGTGATAATCCATGGGCACCAGCAGGAATCCACCTGACAGACAGGGATTTCTCAAGCTGAGTTACCACAGCCTCAAGCACTCAAAATCCATGGGTCATTTGCACATGTGTTGTGCTGAAAAAATACCTGATGTGAGGAACAAAAAACACTCCAAGGGCGCTGCTTCCCAATGGGATTGCATGGTCACCCTTCATGTGCCAGGTGAGAGTTTTAACACTGGCACTTGCACTGATGACTTTTTTTCCTTATTGTTTTTAATCTTCCTTTTCTTCAAAATTATTCCAATCCATCAGATACCACAAAAATGTTTAAACTGAATGCCCTGACAGGAATTCCACTGTTTTGGCAGTATTTCCACTAGCCTCTGAGAAGCACCAGCTGACCTTTCCACGTTGTAGTTTAGAGCACACAACACACGTGTCTTTCCAGACAAAATAGCCAGAAGCCTTCTCAGAACCCAGCACAAAGGTTGTTGAACACTCTGGGGTGCTGATTCCAAGTGTCAAACTCCAGAGAAGAATATAATGAAATAAAGTCTTCATTCCCACCTTCTTTTGCCATGTCAGCCTCATGCTTTGCTGCAAATCTGGATACAGCTACAGTGGGAAACGAAGGACGTGAGGCTGAACAAGTATTTTGATCCTCCAAGGTGTCTTCAGTTACATGGAAAAACCACAGAGCAGCCATTCTCTGAGTGCTGTTTTCCAGGTGCCCTTCATCTCCCTGAACACCTCCACATCTCTCAATCCATCCCTTATGAAGCTCTGTCTGCTCTCAGCCTTTTCCTCTCTCCATGGTTTGATCCTTCTCTTCACTCCAGAGCGATCACTTCTCCATCTGAGTCCATCCAAGAACTCTGCCCTCTGTCCTCAAAGGGAATCCCATCCCGTCCTGTCCTTCAGCTTGCTTCCCACCTAAACCACCAACTTAATGCTCAACACCTCTTGCCTTGTTTTTACTTCTGGCATTGCTCTCCCAAGAAAAAAAAAACCAACAACCTCAGAGCCACAATCTTCCTCATTTCATCTTTCCTGTCGGCACAGTTTTCTGTTCTTCATCTCTTTACTTCACCTCCCAGCCACACTCCACCCCACTTTTCCCAGGGTCACACTGAGACTTTTCCATGTAGAAGTTACTGACAATGTTCTCCTCCCAGGAAGTCTCTCTTTCCAATCTTCTATCCAAGTGACCTGCTCCTCAAGAGTTTCCCCAAAAGCCCATGGAGCTAAGATACAGCACATGCAGCAAAATCCCAGCAGGAAAGCTATCTGCAGTCTCAGGTACAACAAATTCCAGCAAGGAACCTACTCAAGGTAGCTCTGCTATCAGCAGAATGCCCATTGTTGAATCATTAGGGTTGGAAAAGAACTCCAGGATCACTGAGTCCAACCTTTGACCACAGCTCACCATGCCCAACAAACTGCATCATGAATTGCCACATCCACCTGATTCCTGAACACTTCCAGGGACGGGGACTCCACCACTGCTCTGGGTGGAGCAGGTGGCAGCCTCATCCCTGTAAATGAACCCTGAATAAACGAAAGCAAAATTAAGAGTTGTATGTGCACCCTAACCTACACTGAACCACTTCCCAGTCTCTGTGGATGAAAGTAGGGGAGAAGCAGCCTAGGGAAGGGAAAGCTGACGCATTTCTCGCTCCCACAGCTCTGAGTGGAGCAGGTTCAGGTGCAGCACATCCAGCCCACAGTGGTCAGATGTCACCTGTGACACCCCTGGGGTGTGACCAGAACTTGCACAATACGCGTCCTGTGTGCACATGAGTCTGCCCTGGGCACACACAGCAGGTAGATCATTTTCACCCTGGGCTGTTCTCCAGCCTCACTGTTAGAGCTGTGATCTCTGCAGATCCTGCTGGAATACCGACCTGGATGTCAGGAACTGCCACTGCTGACTTCAACACCCACGTCACTGTCAAGCCCTGCCACTGGTACCAGTTCCCCAGGTCAGAATGGAGAGACTACACACCCAAAGCCCTGCTGCTGTCCCCAGACTCAGCCACTCCAAACTCAACCACACAAAACCAGTTCCAATTCTGTCAGGCAAGCACAGCCCATCACAACATGCCCAAACTTGAGCCAGCAGGAAAATTTCCTTCCAGGATAAAGCAAGGCTTGGGTCACTGGCCACAGGCAACAAACCCTAGAGTACAGACAGGAAAGCTCTGGCGTTTTGAGGGACACAGACCATACAAGGCTCTGCCTCACGTGACACTAATTAGAGAGGATTAATTTTCTTCATCAAGGTTCACAACTCTGGAAAGAACAGAAGCTGCACATCTGCATGACCCAGCCAAATCCAGCTGCTCATACTTGCACAGCAGTCTCCTAAAATGCTCCGATGGCTCCGGAGCCTGTCAGGGCAATGTCCCACCCCTGCAGGTGCACAAACACTCGAGGCTGTGGGTGTTCAGCTGCAGATGGTGAGAGACAAAAGGCAACTCTTCATGTCCCACGTTGTGCTGAAGCACAACCCTGCTTGTGATGCCACCAGGCAGAGGATGCAGCCTACAGTTCACCAAGAGCACTGGGAGCTATGCTGCAAGTAACTTTGTTGCAAATAGAAAAAGCCAGAATCTATCACAGAGTTTACTGAAAAAACATGTTCAGTCCTCTTAAGCAATGTTCAACTCAAAACAACCTGGGGTGGAATGGATCTCCGGGTTAAGAAAGGCAGCAGGATAATACCTCAAGTCTCAAGGACCAGTTCCACAGGGAGGCAGGTAATCCACCTACCCTTCCTGCCAATTCCAACCTAGCCACCACCAACCTGCACAATCCACACACAGGGTAAGGTGAGGGACCAAGCTTTCACATTAGGTGAAATAGAAAAACATTCTTTACTCTGCAAGTGTCTTTACAAATATATATTTATATATTTAAGCCCATTTCAGGCCATAAAAGCCCATAAAAAACAACCAGTACCTTTTTGAACAAGAGAAACTGCAGGGCAGAAGCCTGAGGTGACAGACTCCCACCCAGGGGCTGCTCTGGCGCTTCTCTGAAGGCCTTTAGTTAGCACATAAAACCATCTCAAAAATCCTTTGATGTGAAAGGAGGGGCACCATTCTTACCCCACCTTCCCCACTCTCTGTATGAGGTAAACTGGGATCACTTTTACATCATCACTTTAGAAAGGAGATGTTGCATCCTGAAGACCAGCTTTTCCAAAGAACATTTGTGAATGGGTTAAAAAGGTAAGATACGTGGATCCAACCATAATGTGCTGTTGTCTCAAAATAGAAGAAGTTGATACTAAAAAGCTATTCCAGATACATACAAGTACAAACACTAGAGCTGGTCAGAAAGATTCAATTTCAACATTTTTTTTTAAAGCAGGGGAAATTTTCGGCAGTGTGGCTTTTCATTTCCCTTCTCCTCACTTTTCTACCAGTTCCATAAACCCTTCCGAAAGAATCGCGTGTCTGTTGTCAGAGTGCAAAGTCCATCCAAATCTCGTGTTTCAGTTCACTATCTCTACACTTTACAAATCCTGATGGCAAACCAAAACGTCTCGATTTAACTTAGCAAAAGTGATATCTAGAAAATATTCAACATCAGGAGGTCTTACAAAAAAAACTTGAGACTACTAAGGCATTCTAAGGCACAGTGTTTGGGAAGAAGTGCTTTCTCCCTGTAGTGTTGCTTTATACACATCATGTGTGCGAGTCCGAGGGATGCATGGAGCTGCAGATGGATGCCACGGCTTCTCCCAAGCAGGGAATTCCAACTTCTGCTGCCGTTTCAGACGTAGGCTCCCAACGCTGCGTGGAATTCAGTGAGACATTGCACCAGCTGCTGAAACTTGGGTCTCTCCTCAGGATCTAGGGCCCAACAGCAGGCCATCACAGCAAACCTGCAACACAGAGGCACATGGAGCACAGGGTAACGTCAGCCAGGCAACCACAGCCCCAGCCTGAAAGGTAAAACAGATTGCCACTGGGAAACTGGCTGAGCAACCAGGGAGAGACCATGAGCCCTGGATCTTACGGTTCACAATACTGAACAGCTCCTTCCAAGGATGAACACCTGGAATGATGAGCAAAGGGGCTGTGACCAGAGGTGCTGGGTTGATTTAGGATATGACCCATGGCAATCCAGGAAGGAGCAGTACACAGTTCACTGGGAATTGCTCAACTGCTCAAAACATGCTCAAAATCATGGAATGGCAAGGGTTGGAAGGGACCTTGAAGATCATTGAGTTCCACCCCCTGCCACGGGCAGGGACACCTTCCACTAGCCCAGGGTGCTCCAAGCCTTGTCCAACCTGGCCTGGAACATTTCAGGGATGGAGCAGACACAGCTGCTCTTGGCAACCTGTGCCAGGGCCTCCCCACCCTCACAGGGAGGAATTCCTTTGCAATTTCCCATCCAATGCTGCCCTCTGGCAGTGCAGAGCCATTCTCCCTTGTCCTGTCACCATCCCTTGTCCCAAGTCCCTCTCCAGCTCTCTTGGAGCCTGTTTAGGCACTGGAAGGGGCTCCAAGGTCTCCCTGGAGCCCTCTCTGGTTCAGGCTGAACACTCCCAGAATGTCCCCAGAACAGAGGGGGCTCCAGCCATCAGACTATCTCCTTGGCCTCCTCTGGACTCGCTCCATCAGCTCGACATCCATCTGATGCTGGGGACCCCAGAACAGGAGGCAGTGTTTCATGAGGAATGTTTACCCCAGGGTCTGTCTGACAGGCAGAACAAACAGGCAGGGAAAAGGCAACCCTGGCTTTGTCTTTGGCCAGCCTGGCTTAACACACCACACACCAACCAGCCCCTTTCCCCTTCCCCAGCAGAGGCACTCACAGTTCATCAGGGCAGTTGATGGGCTGAGCTATTCGATAGCCATCTTTTAAATAAGCTGCCATCTCGAAGGGGTCGATGTCCACGTACGGGGTCTGTCCCAGGGTCATCAGCTCCCACAGCGTCACCCCGAAGGCCCACTGCAAAGGAACAGTGCAGCATTAACCAAACATGCTGAACCCCCAGAGCTCCTCCAGCCAGGTCACAAAATCAGCTCTAAGGAAGATTACACCCAGTAAGAAAGCTTGAACTGGCCTAATTAAGAATCACTTAACTGATGTTAAATTGCCTGGAGAAGCTGTGGCTGCCCCACCCCTGGAAGTGACTATGGCCAGGCTGGACGGGGCTTGGAGCACCCTGGGATAGGGGAAGGTGTCCCTGCTTATGGCAGACAACAGGATCCAGATGGTCTTAAGGTCCCTCCAAACTCAAACCAACTTGTGATTCTACAAAGTTGAACTAAACTTAAAATCTTAGTGCACTAAGATATCAGTGCTAAAAATCACGTTTCTTAAAATGACATTACAGAACACCTAAATCTAAACAATACTGAACACTGAATCATTGTCTAGTATAAAATTGTCATTTATTTTTTTACATTTTACTTCTTCAAAATGTGTCCAAAATCCTCAAAAAAAGTCTGTGAAAGCCAAAGGATCAGAAGAGCAGACTGAATGAAATTATAGTTTTTTGATTCCGAATCATCTGTACATTTGCAGAGTATGCTCAGGAATAGGACTCAGGGAAATTAAGAGATTTCATCTCAGTAAACCTGACAGCTGGATCAGCATCCAACACATTCAGCCGACAACCCTTGCCAGAAGGAGCTTAAAGTGATGAAAAACCAATCAATTAATCCATGCACAAGCCAAGTACAAGGAAAATGATTTATTATCCGGTATCCAGAGTCCCAGGAGACCAAACAAAGATGGGGCTGATACTGCATGCTCGTGACTCACTGCTCAAGTTACACATCATCATTTATTAAAAAGGGGCAGAATCCTGCAAGGCTCACACGATTCTTGTTTTAATCAAGAGACATCCCACCACTGCCTTGAGCAAAGCCTTAGGGAAGGGATATTTTCAGGTGGGAAGGGCAGGGGTGCAGATGTGGCTCTGCTCCTAACAGCCACTGAAGGAAATAAAACCCCTTTTTACCTGCAGTGGTGAAAAGTGCTGAGGGACAAGGAGTGCTCATGAAAATGAGCTAAAGGGTGATTCAAGCAAAACCACTCCGGGAATATAGCTGTTCTAATTCCATAGGTAGCTGCATAAAAATGCCATGAAGAGATGCAGAGCTTCTTGTCCAAGAGCAGGAAAACCACAGAATTAAGATTCAGCAGGAATCGTGGTTTGTTTTCCTACACTCTGGCTGACTGATAGAGCTGTTGGCAGCGGAGCAACACATTATTGGGAAAGTTTCAAGCCAGCGAACACATTTGAAAGAAAGTCATCCAAAAAGCAAGCCTGGAACACATCCCATGGCATCTCTGCAGACAGACACAGACAGTGTTTGTACCACACTTCATCACCCGTTCCCTGTTACATGCAATGGATCACTGGGTTTGTTCCTACCAAACCCAAAAAAACATCTGACATCAGCTTTTTGTGAAAGGAGTCCAGGTAGATGCAAAGCTGATATTTAGGGCACATGGTGTTTTCTACACCCAGAAAAACTGTTCACTTTTGAACTCTACAAAGCTCAGCCACATGTCTGCAGTTAGCACTGTGTGTTAAAAGGTGGGTGGCATTTATCCCTATTCAATGAAGAAAGGGTTAAAATGGGCTGGAAGAGATGCTGAATTGCACTGTAGTTTTCAAAAATGGTTACAATACTGAGATTTACTCATCCTAATAAAATTCCACAACTCACTGCCACTGTTACATAAGCTTTGATTTCCCAGTCCTCACAAACAGCAAATGCTTTCACGGTCCAGATTAAAAAAAAAAGTAAAAATAAGAAAAAACACCATTTAATTGAATTCATTTAGCACTCTAAAAACATGCTTTTACAGGCAACCTTCATTTCCTTTTCTGTCTTCAAGTTTGCTGTAACACAAACCCCCACATGTTTTCCAGTGAATACACATGTGGAGCAGAGCTGGCACCTTCCCTTCCTTTTTTTTCTTGTTGTTTATATGGCTGCAGCACTAATACAGAGACCATGGAGGGAAAAAAACCAACCAGAACTTCTCTAAAGTTTCCCAAACTCGCACCAGATCACTATCCTGGATGGGATGCATCCGAGGGCACTGGGGGAGCAGGCTGAGGTCACTGCAACACTGACTGCTCTTATCTTTGAAAGGTCACCTCAACTGGGGGGAGAGGGGTTCCTGATCACTGGAATGAAGGCATCCTCTGGAAGAGTTGGGATCTAGAGAGCTATGGGCCAAACAGTCAAACATCAGCCCCTGCTAATTTTAGGGACTTCATAATCCTGGAACTCACTCCCATGGGTATGAAGCACAGGGACGTCTGGGAAGAGCCAGTGTGGATTTATGAAGGGAAGCTGTGCCTGAGCAGATCTTTGCTGAGCAGACAGAGCACAGGGTGAGCAATGGATGTCCACCTTGACTTCCAGAGAGTCCTGGGGCACTGAACAGCTTCCCCAGGGAATGGGCATGGCCCTAAGGCTGCCAGAACTCCAGGAGCATTTGCACAACACTCTATGGGATGCACAGGCAGGGATTGTTGGGGTGTCCTGTGCAGGGCCAGGAGCTGGACTGGAGGATCCTTGTGGGTCCCTTCCAACTTGGGATACTTTATGAAAAGCAGACCAGCCCCAGTACAGCTCCCTGATTTTGGCTGTGTTCCCTGCCAATGCTCCCAAGGGAACAGGGAGCAAGGGGCAATTTTGCTGTGCATGAAGGGCCTGACTCAGACCTGAACCATCTGCTAGGAGCAGCTGATGAAGGAGTGGGTGTAGAGATGCTGCTCTCAACAGGCCACTGTTATCTATTCTGTGCCATGATCATGCCTGTCCCTAACATCAGAAGGATGGAGCAAGTCCAGAGGAGGCCACAGAGATGGCTCAGAGGGCTGGAGCCCCTCTGCTCTAGAGCCAGGCTGGGAGAACTGGAGATGTTCACCTGGAGAAGAGAAGGCTCTGGGGATCCATCACAGCACCTTCCAGTGCCTAAAGGGCCTCCAGAAGAGCTGGAAAAGGACTAGGACAAGGGATGGAGTGACAGGAAATGGGGGAATGGCTGCACACTGCTGAAGGGCAGGGTTAGATGGGATTTTGGAAGAAATTCTTCCCTGGGAGGGTGCTGAGACCCTGGCACAGGTTGCCCAGAGCAGCTGTGGCTGCTCCATCCCTGGAAGTGCTCCCGGCCAGGCTGGACAGCGCTTGGAGCAATGTGGGCTAGTGGAAAGTGACCCTGCCCATGGCAGGGGGTGGAATTGGATGGACTTTAAGTTCCCTCCCAACCCAAACCATTCTGGGATTCTGTGATTCTCCAACAGCTGAAAAAAAAGAAAAATGTCAACAAAACACATTTCCAAAACATTAAGAGGGGGGCAAAAAATCTCACCACATCACTGGCACTGGAAAATTCGTTGTTCACCAGGCTTTCCAGAGCCATCCAGCGGACTGGTCTGTTCTCGTTGTCCCCCAGGCAGTGGTAGTCCATGGGGAACAGGTCCCGGGACAGCGCGTTGTCCGTGATCTTCACCTGCAGCGCGTCGTCGATGCTGGGCACAGAGAACAGCAGGCTCAGCCTCACAGCAAACAGCTCTGCTCAGCCCCACGGGCCACACTCGGGATCTGCCTGTGGAATGCTAACCCACATCCCAAGCACTGGCACTCTCCTGCATCAAGACACACTCACTCTGTGATTAGCAAATATTATCACAGCACCTATTTATCCTGTGCCAACTGATAAGCACTAGAAAAATCAGCAGGCTTGATTAAATAAAACCAAACATTTACAAGTGTGAAAAAATACCGTTAAAGCAAACAAGTAACTGCCTCAAGTTACTCCTGCTCCTTGGAGATCCCCTATCAGAGCAATTAAAACACCTTTTAGCTCCAATAACTCTGTGGCAATAATGAGGCAAAGATCTAAGCAAAGCAAGAGCCAGTAATATCTTTAAGCAACCAGTACTCTTTGTGGTCCAAAAGCATGTCTCCAATCAAGCCATCTGGTGAAAAACTGTTTATTCCCTCCACAAGAGATAATGATGCTTGTCAGAAATAGGGTAGTAAGGGAAACTTACTTCTAATCAAGAAAAGATGACTCAAAATAGCACAGAGTATTTGCCCCCCTGGGATGTGATTCAAATTCTCTGAACTTAAAACTGTGTGTAATAATGTTCAATGTTCTCATAAACAGCTGACTTCAGAATATGGCAAAGATGTTGGCTTCAACATTGTATGACAAAAATACAGAAGGAACATTGGGTTGGGAGTATTGTAATAAATTGGGTTTTGTAGTCTTCTCATTTTGCCAATTATTTCTTTATTTTGATGAGGAAAATGGAATATAAATGTTCAATCTGTGTGTTTCCCTCTTTACTACCTCAGATACCTTTTTATTTATCTTACTCTATGCACTTTCAGTTCATTACCCTCAAAATTCACATACCTATCTAGTCATTGTTAAGAATTCAGAGAAATTCCTAGAAGACCTGTTTGAAAACAAATTCAAACCAAAGGGCAATTCCACAGCAATTAGCGAGCCCTGACTTGTGTAATCCTCATGTCCACTGTAATAGCACCCGAGTGTGTCATGGGCACATGAGACCAAAAGCATTTCCTCCCTTAAACCTGCCAAGATTACTGGAATTCTGGCTCCCTTCCCAAAATTAGGACACAGGTCTGATGCACTGCCCAGGCTTTCACCACCCAGATCAAATTTGGGGAACAAAGAGGGGCAGGTGGAACAAAGCCCTTCAGGGGACCCTGGCTACTGGCACCTCTTCCTCTTTCCAAACATGAAGCTGCAGGCGATGTCCCTGATGTTTGTGATCTCTGTCTTCTGTGGTCCCACCTCCTCCTCACTGTGCTCACCAGTGAGGAAAAGCAACAGAGAATAGGAACAGAATCTGTCAGGAACGGCATCACACTGAACATCCTTATGTGGCACAAGAGCAGATGGAGAGTGATGGAGATAGTGATCACTGAGTGACTGGGCTCCTAGAAGGCCACCAAACACCTCCATCTCTACATTTTGGGGTGTATTCCAGCCTGAAGATGGTCTCAAATTCCCCTCTGGCATTCCTGCCATTCCAGAGCACATTTGTATCTATCCATAATTTGGCACATTTGTATCTATCCAACATTTGGCAACTAAGAAATCTACCGAAGAACAAAGGCTTTAACTCAATTTTTAAGGGGAAAAAATTAAGAAAACCAACTTCAAACAAAAATCTATCCATTGATAAGCTGTCGAAGATATTCCAAGTTTTTATTAAAGTTGAAGGGAAGCTTTAATTCCTTTCAAGACTTTGTAAAAGTGATAGACAAACCCAGCTGAAGCAATCAGAGAGAGGATGTACCGTCTCCTTTAAAACCATGCTTCCTGGTTCCCCTTGGCTTTGGAGTAGAACTTCACTGACTGCACCAGTGACCCAAAGCCTGCATTTTGAAGGAGAGCTCAGGCTGAGTGCAGGGAGCTGCAGCTGCTGTGGGGACAGTACTCACACACAGTTCCTGGCAGCCAGGTCTTTGTGGATGACCTCCCGTCGGGCCAGGTAGCTCATCCCACAGGCGATCTGGATGGCCATGTGGACAAGGTCCTGCTGGGAGATCGCCTGCAAGAGCCCAGAGCAGCCACCATCAGCCCAGCACCTGCAGGGTTACTGGGTTTGCTGTGTCCCAGTGCCCCTCCCCTCCCAGTCCCCACAGACACAACCACCTGTAGACACTCATGAAGGTGCCTTACTCTAAATTTTAACTTCTTTTTTCGATATGCCAAGGGAAAATTCTTCCATCTTGCAACTGCCTCACTCTTTGTACCTACTTGTCCTTTGATTAGAGGTGGACATAGGCAAAAATGGTCTATTTTCCCCCTCTTCCCATACCTTTTTCCCTTTGTTTCCCTGGAAACCAGCTCATTTCCAGGCAGCAGCACAGTCAAAATCCTTGTTGCTCTCCAGAACCAGTATGAAAGGCTGTTGTTTCAGCTCCTTTTGCAACTTCACAGTCCCATCATAATTAAAATATTGCACGTATTTATAGCTTGGGATACCAAAAGTAGTATCAGTAAATCTGAGATTTCTCCATACATGATTTCCCCTAACTTAATCCACAATTTTCTCTATTTATTGATATGATTTTAGGATGCATTGATTGAGCTGCTACCCTAATGAGAGGTGACTCTGCTTCCTGCCCTCTGAACACCCAGGATAAACAGCCAGGAGTGTTTTCCTGGTGGGATTCAAGGTGAACACTTGCTGGGGAGCCACCTCTGCAGCTCTCTTGCTGTCACACTGAACAGGAGAGTTCCACCACCACTCCTCTGGTGACACAAATTGGGTGCCAGAGCAAATGGAGGTTAATGGGCACAAAGTCCCACAAGCCCAAGGGTACCTGAGGATTGTTGGCCTCCACCAACTTGCACTGTCGCAGGAAGAGTTTAAGGTTCCCCCAGTTCATGTAGGGCAGCAGCACCATTGGCTTCTCTCCCTCCTCTATACAGACATGAGTGATAGGCAGCAGGTTCCTGGAAGACAGAGAAATTCCTAGTGTTATGGAACTGAAATTTGATAAAAATACTTTTGCTCCCTAAACATGGTAATAAAATTAATTCAACATGGAAGAAAAGCATTTCATCTTGTATTATGAGTTGCAGAGCACAACATGTCCAAATAACTGGAGCCCCAGACATTACTTATTTTAATAAACAAAATATTTGACTACTTTTCCATTAGGAAGAACCCTCCAAAAGTTTTCACTTGGTCCAAGAGGGTTGACATAAATTGTTGTGAATACAGGTTACCATTTGTACTCAGAAGTGCTATACCCATAACTGGAATATGTAGCATTCTAAATGAACCAGATATAAAATATACAGTTACATTATAATAGTTTAACAAAAAAAAGTCAGAACATCATGTTTGATCTACTGCAAAGTGACAGAAGAGAAAACTGTAGTTCTGAATCAGCCACGTTAAAGGTCCTTTCCAAGCCTTTTGTGGCTCAGGTAACCCCCACGCTGCAGTGTCTCTGCACATCTTCCTTAGAAGGAATATAATATATAATACTGTATATATCAAGATGTAATTTAATAGTAACTCAAACCAAACTGGATACAGTTTCAATTTCCATTAATCACTTTTTAAAATACCTGTATTTTCCACTGAAAACCATTAGTAAAAGTCACTAATGACTTAAAATTGGTTTTAATTTTGAATTTTCTTTCTCTTTCCTGAAAATTTCTCACAGTCAGATGTCACATCCATGAGCTCTAGGGACCCATGAAGGTTCCAGCTTTACTGGTAGTTTAGGGAAGCTTTTTGGACTTTTTTTAAGAGTTTGACTTATAAAAGGGAGGGCAACAGCTCATTTGGAATGCTAAGAGTGGGACAAGTTCATTTTGTTTCTATTTAAAGTATGTTTCACCAAGAACCTGCAACTCCTGTATTTTAGGCAAGGCCTTTATTATATAAGGCTAGGAGAGTTGGGAATGTCCAGCCTGGAGAAGGATCCAGAGAGACCTCAGAGCTCCCTCCAGTGCCTAAAGGGGCTTCAAGAGAGCTGGAGAGGGACTTTGGACAAGGGCCTGGAGTGACAGCACAAGGAGGAATGGCTTCCCATGGCCAGAGGGCAGGGATAGATGGGATCTTGGGAAGAAATTCTTCCCTGGGAGCGTGGTGAGGCCCTGGTACAGGTTGCCCAGAGAAGCTGTGGCTGCTGCCCATTCCTGGAAATGTTCCAGGCCAGGTTGGATGGGGCTTGGAGCACCCTGGGCTGGTGGAAGGTGTCCCTGCCCATGGCAGAGATGAGCTTTAAGGTCCCTTCCCACCCAAACCACCCTGGCATTCCATGATTCTACAGAAGCGAATTCCCAACAAACAGCTCCCTCTCCCTAGGGAGCCTTGGCCCAGGTATTTCCATCTCACAGAGACATGGATTTGTTACCAGCCCTGCCTGTCCTACCTGTGGTGAAGCCCTCTGAGTTTACAGCTTTCCGTCAGCATCATTGTCACCTGCACCTCCGAGGCTTGATCTGAGGGAAAAAGGAACCACAGATGAACTCTGGAAACAAATCAACACATTAATTAAAACTCGGTCCAGATTTGCAAGTCACCTGAGGTCATCTGAGCACAAACAGAACTTGTTTGCCTCCTTTTTTAACATGGCACTTACAAAAAGCTCCAAAGTTCAAGGCCAGGTTCTGAGGCTCTTTTCTGCTTAGAGGAGTGGAGTGAAGCTCAGAAAGGAAATCCAGCACATTCCAGGTGCTGACAGGCTGTGGTTCTGCATTTCCTGACAGCTTCTGGGCAGGCACGAGCCAGCTGCACTGGGCAGTGTGGTCCCATCCTGCACAGGACTGCTGTCCATGGAAGCAGTGGGATGTGCCAAGTGCTTCCCAAGTGCTCCAAGAACACTTTGCAGCTGAGTTACCACTCCAAGTACAGTTGTGTTTACTGCCACATGGCTGGAGGCTATTTTTGTCTAGATTTAGTTATTTCCTTGCTCTCTGCCTGACGCACTTGACTCTTGGTAACCTTCGAACTGTTTGCTGTTCTCTTCTCCACCTTTAAAAATTAATAAATAAATAAAACCACTGCTGCCAGCTAAAATTCAGGCACCTGTGATAACTCCAGTGAGCCACAGCAATCAGAGCAT
Source organism: Drymodes brunneopygia (assembly GCA_013400955.1). Lineage (NCBI taxonomy): Eukaryota > Metazoa > Chordata > Aves > Passeriformes > Petroicidae > Drymodes > Drymodes brunneopygia. Next base: position 1,071 of record VZTZ01006798.1, on the reverse strand, counting down.
CCACTGGGCAGCACAAGTGGTACCTGGAACCCCTTCCCCACCACTATTTGTGTATTTGGGTTTTACTTCCTCTTTTAGTGGCAAGAACCTCCAGGGAAGCTTATGGAGACGTCAATGAGAGCTCTCCCAATCCCACCCTCCTCACACCTGGGAGCATCTTCTGTGTCTCCCTCGTGCTGGGACTAGTTCTGGCAGGGAGCTGGCACAGGAGAGCCTAGCACAGCCCAAGGAGCTCTCCTTGCTGCACCAGGGGGAATTTACATGTTGTGGATGAGTCAAGCCAAGGTTTTACTGCCCTGGGAGGAAGAATAGGCAAGAAATCCTCTGCTCTTTTCCCTCCTTCAAGGTCTGGTCCTGCTCCCTATACAGCCCTAACACCCTTTCCTAACTGAGCCTGAGCCCTGCAAAAGAAAATGTGACTCTGGATAAGTGAAGAGCAATGGAAGCACTCTGGAGAAGCCCATAGGGGCCACTAAATTAGTGACAATCAGGGTTGTGGTATATTATGGGATGCATCAAACAGTGCTTCTGGGCTCATCACTATAAGGACACTGAGGGGCTGGAGCTTGTCCAGAGAAGGGAACAGAGCTGGGGAAGGGTCTGGAGCACCAGGAGCAGCTGAGGGAGCTGGGGGAGCTCAGCCTGGAGAAAAGGAGGCTCAGGGGGGACCTTGTGGCTCTGCACAACTCCCTGACAGGAGGGGGCAGCTGGGGGAGCCAGGCTCTGCTTCCAGGGAACAGCGACAGGAAAGGAAACAGCCTTGAATTGTGCCAGGGGAGGTTTGAGCTGGACATTGGGGAACATTTCTTGACAGAAAGGACAGTCAGACATTGGAACAGGCTGCCTGGGGCAGTGGTTAAATCCCCACCCCTGAAGGGATTTAAAGCAATGTGGATGTGGCACTTGGGGACATGGATCAGTGGTGGCCTTGGCAGTGCTGGGGGAATGGCTGGACTCGATGATCTTGGAGAGTTTTTCCAACACGAACAAATCTATGATTCCCTTCTCTTTGATAACAAGTCCATATGTGGGGATGGTACAAACAGGTTCTTGCAGTGCAGGAGACATTGA
>VZTZ01006793.1:42911-54707 GCA_013400955.1 Drymodes brunneopygia | reverse complement strand
CCCCGGAGCTCCCCCGGGAGGGCTGAGCCCCGCGGGGAAGGGCAGAGGCACCGGGAGCTGTTTAACCAGGTGCTGGAATGTAAACACGGTGGAGGAGCTGGGCAGGAATTGGATTCTGTGTGTGCAGCCTGCAGAACGTTCCTGTCGCGGGGCTGATTTATTGCGGAGCTCTCCCGGAGCAGAGGAGTCACAAACAGCGGGGATGAGGGGCTGCTCCTCCCGGGCTGTGTCAGACCAGCGTCCGTGTCCAACAACTCATTAACGGCAGGGAAAACTGAGCGACAGGGGAAGAGTTTGAGGAGGGTTTTTTTTTTAAGAAATAAGAGTAAAGGCAGTCTTTGCCAAAATTCAGGGGAGTAAATTAAAAGGTCAGGATTAAAAGCTGTGTTTTGGAAACGTTTGTATTTTCAATTTTGATTTTCTCACCCGGGGCTTAAAAAAAATAAAATACCCAACAAAACAAATGGTGTGTTGTTCTCATCTCGGGGCAGAGGGTGGGACAGCCCGGTGCCTTCCAGCCTGGGGGGAGAGCAGCTCCCAGCTCCAGCCTGGGGAGAGAGCAGCTCCCAGCTCCTGCTGCCAGGAAACATCCCGGCCTTTCCTGGGGGATCCCAGGGCTGGCCCTGCCCACGGGGAGCGTTTGTATCCTCCTGCCCCAGCAGGAGCTGTGCTGGCCCTCACCTGTCCCTGTCCCTGTCCCTGTCCCTGTCCCTGTCGGGTCACCTGTGCCTGCCCCTCCTGCTGAGCTGGGCTTTGATCCTGCCTGCGATTAAACACCAGCGCCCTCAGGCCCTTCCTCAGCCCGGGTTTGGATTTTGGGGCTGGGTCTGGCCTCCTCATGGGCAGAGCCTCTGGGGTGAAGCACGGGCTGGGGAGGGAATGAGCTGCAGCTCTGAGAGGGCTCTCGGGGGCAGTGGGAGCAGCAGCCCCTTGGACCAGGAGCACCACGAGCTCACGTCCCTTTTCCTTCCCCGTGGCAGCAGCACCAAAGGATGGGAGAACAGGAAAAGCCTGGGTGCTGCTCTCCTCCCCCATGCCTTTAGGTGCATGTTTCAGGAATTATTTCCCTCTGTACAAACCCTGGACTTTATACCTTTTTATTGAATAACACCTGCAAATGAATTTCAGCTGCTTTCCTTGCTTGCCTAATCCCCGTGTTTTTGTACAGATAAATCCTGTGTAATTAGCTGCAGCTCGGGGAGCCTGGGCTGCCTGATGGGAAGGGAAGGGAATGGAATGAAACCTCTCCTCCAGCAGCAGGGCTGTGGGGCTGGGCTGGGGCACCCTCAGCCTGGCTCTGCTGAAACACCTTCAGGTGAGCAGCCTCAGGCTCTGTTCGTGTCCCAGCCCCGTGCAGTGACCTCAGAGAGCCCTGGAATGGGCTGGGTGGGAAGGACCTTAATGCCCATCCCAATCCAATCCCATCCCAATCCCATTCCCATCCCATCCCATCCCTGCCTGTCCCACCCCGATCCCTCCTGGCCTGGTGTCTCCCCCTGGGCCCAGCTGAGCTCTCCCAGCACCAGCCGCTCTGTGTGGGTTGGGCCCTGCTCTGTAAATGTTTGTTCTCCTTGCTGGGCTCTGCCGTGGCTGGAGGGTCCCTCCACCTCCTCCAGTGGCTGGGATTTGACAGAAGGGAGTAAAAGAAAAGAGAATTTGGCAGAAGTGGCCCACGCTGCAGGAGTGCCCTGATCCAGGAACACATCAAAGCTTTTGGGCATCAAACCAGTCCGGGCCAGGGTTCATCAGAACATTTCCACTTCAAACTAAGCAAGCTTAATCTTTCCCAGGGAAATTCTGTCTCATCTGGATACACACAGATCTATGAAAGAAGAGAGGGAAGAAGGACCTGAGAATGAAATGTGCCATTTCCTGTTTGTGGAGCAGGAAGGATCGTGCTGCTCCTCCCTGGGCTGGGTTCGTGTCACCCCAAACTCTGGGTAAGGACCCCCTCCTGTCCCTCCTCAGCTCCTGAGCACCCCTGAGCTCTGCACTGCTGCTGCCTGGGAGTGCCATGCATTTTACTCACTCTGCACCCAAGAAGGGTTAAAAACATTCTTTGCCTTCCTTTCAGCTCTGATTGAGCTGAAAATGAAAAGTTCCAGAAAAAATTTAATTTCTTGGTAAGGAGAGGGACTGTGTGAGTGAACCCTCTGGGCTCAGGTGGTGTTTGATTCTCCTGTGCAGCCACTCTGGCTGGGAGAGCTCAGGCTGCAGGAAGGAAAAAGGGAATTCTATTCTAATCAGAACATGGCAGAGCAGCTGATAACATTATCAGAGAGATGAAACTTCTGCAAATGCTGTTTAGCCCTTGCCTTCCTTTTCCCAAAAGTGAAAATGAATCGTGAGAGAGGACACAGCCTGTACCCTCTGGTAGCCTTTCCTTTGGGTTTGGTTGGGTTTCTCTGCCACGATATCCATGATTTCTGAGAGTTCAGGGAATAAACTCAGCAGTGCCTTGAGCACGAGTGAAACCCGGGTTATTTCAGCTCTGTCTGGCTCTGTGGGTCAGGGGGGCTGGAGAATCCCTCCCCTGGTGTCAGCTGCTCCATCCCTCCCTCCTGGGCAGCCTCTTGGTGCCTCCACATTCCCAGAGGTCTGAACTGGGCACTTTCAGAAGAAAACCTGAAGAAATGATGTAGATGATTTGGTTTGCTGACCTGGAGCAGAGGAGTGTGAGGTCAGAGCTCACCTGGGGCTGCATCCCTGATCTCTGCTCCTGTGACAGGGACAGGAGCCAGGGAAGGGCATGAGGAGGTTTGGGATGGGATCAGGGCAAAGTTCTTCCCCCGGAGGGTGCTGGGCACTGCCCAGGCTCCCCAGGGAATGGGCACGGCCCCGAGGCTGCCACAGCTCCCAGGAGGGTGCCCAGGGTGGGGTTTTGGGGCTGTGCAGGGCCAGGGGTGGCACTGGATGGTCCCTGGGGGTCCCTCCCAGCTCGGGATGTTCTGTGATTCTGTGCAAACCATGCTGAACATGGTGCTGGATTAACAGCTGGGCTTTTGGTGGTCTGGGAGTTCCTCTCCATCCTGGTGATGGCGCTGAGGAAGGTGGGATTTCCTTGTGTAGTGACTGCAAGCGCGTGACTCGTGTGTGCTCAGGTATTTGTCAGGATTTCTGAGTGCTCAAGTGAAAATGGTGCCATTTTTCCCTTTCCCAGTGTGCTCCCATCTGATGGCTCTGCCGCGGTGTTGTCTCAGCAATCCAGGAACAGCAGCGGGGAGGAGGGGATGCTAAACCTCCCAAACGAAGCTGAACAGAAAGCGAGTGCATTCCAGCAATAATTGCTTTCTGTACGCGGAGATAAACCGCCAGAATAACAAGGCTGTCATTTGGAATGCTGGCTCCCCTCCTACCAGGAGCTGCTGGGCTCCTCCTCAGCTGGAGTCAGGAATTCCTTGGGAGAATTCCTTGCTGTGGCTCCTCCCAGCAGCTGAGCACGGGACCCTGCTGGGGGCACGACCAAATCCATGGGGGCAGCTTTGCAAAGCCCAGAGCCCGTGGGGCTGGGACAAATCCTTCAATCCTCCTCCGTGAAGACACAGTGATTTCTGCAGCCTCCACACAGTGATTTCTGCAGCCTCCACACAGGAATTTCTGCAGCCTCCACGGAGGGACCTGGTTGGTTTTTCAGGAGAAGGCAGAGCCAGCAGGTTCCAGCCCTGCCGAGCTGGGGAGGAACTGGCTGAGCACAGAGAACTGGGGAAGCACACCAGGAGTGCCATAAGCTGTGCCCAGGATGTGTTCCCAGGGATGGGAGCACTTCCCCCGGGAGGAAACTCTGAGGGAACTGGGCTTTTTTGGCCTGGGGAGGAGAGGGACTCCAGGGGAGCTGGGCTTTTTTTTGGCCTGGAGAGGAGAGGGACTCCAGGGGAGCTGGGCTTTTTTGGCCTGGGGAGGAGAGGGACTCCAGGGGAGCTGGGCACAGCCTGGCAGGGACTGAAAGAGGCCAAGGCAGGCAGAGCCAGGCAGTGACTGGGATGCACAGGGGGAAAGAGGGATGGAAGCCCTGAGGAGGAAGAGGAGAGGCTCTGGAGGAGCAGAGTTTGGCTGTGAGGGTGACTGGGATGCACAGGGGGAAAGAGGGATGGAAGCCCTGAGGAGGAAGAGGAGAGGCTCTGGAGGAGCAGAGTTTGGCTGTGAGGGTGACTGGGATGCACAGGGGGAAAGAGGGATGGAAGCCCTGAGGAGGAAGAGGAGAGGCTCTGGAGGAGCAGAGTTTGGCTGTGAGGGTGACTGGGATGCACAGGGGGAAAGAGGGATGGAAGCCCTGAGGAGGAAGAGGAGAGGCTCTGGAGGAGCAGAGTTTGGCTGTGAGGGTGCCTGGACTCTGGCCCAGGGCTCCTGGGGGTCTCTGCTCCAGGCCCAAGCACAGCCAGGACCTGGGACTGCCCCTGCCCCGAGCTCGGGGCTGGGCTGGGGCTCCCCAAGGTCCCCTCCAGCCCCGGTGACTCCGTGGCTGTCCTGGGATGGGAATTGGGAGAAATCTTTCCATTTTAGCTCATGGCCTGCTGCTCTGCTCTCTGGTGCTGTGTCCCTGGGAATTCTCTGTATTCCCCTGGGTGTGGAGCAGGGCCAGGAGCCCCACAGGGGAGGTTAAATGTGACATTGCACACAGGTGGGATGTCCTGAAGGTCCAAGGCTGCCCAGGAGTTTCCACACACCAGACCAGCTCGGGACAGTGTGAAAATGACTGATTTCCATGTGCTTTGGAAAATCACATCCTCTCTCCATCCCATCCTCTCTCCAGGCACAACTTTTCCATTGGGCAGGGGCTCCCCTGGCTCCTGAGCTCAGCTGAGTTTGGTGGCTGCTTCCCGTGCAGTTCCAAAAACCTGGAACTCTAAAGAGGGGCTGCTGTGTTTGGATCATCACTCAGCTGCTCTCAGATCAGGCACCAAACTCCCAGGGAGCCTCATTTGTGCAAATTGTGCTCCTGTGGTTTGAGCCACACTCGTGCATGAGAAAGCTCCATCCCCAGGCAGGTTCCCCCCAGGAACAGACATCCAGAGCTCAGGCTGGCACTGCCCAGGTTGTTAGAGACACAGAAATGCCAGGGTAATTTAAATTATTTTTAAAAATGCTCAGTGCAGTGCACAGGATGGGAGCGAGTGGGGCTTTCTCCTAACGCACGAATCCTCTGCATGAAAATGAGCTGGAAATACCCAGCCATGCGTGGAGCAGAAAGAAAAAGAACTCGTGTTCTGCTGCCCTGCTTTCATCCATCTCCCTCAGTAATTGAACGGATCATGCCCAGGAGGAGAGGAGAGGAGCAGCTCACCTGCTGCAGCTGCTGCATTAATTGGCACGAACATCCAGAGTCTCTGGGGAAAACGCGTTTGGGGTGGGGTTGGTTCTGGTCAGACATAAACGAGTGAAGGATTGCAAATACTCAGTGCTGGAGGGTCTGGCAGCCCGAGGGCAGGGGCTGTGGCTGTGACAGGACGGTGACAGTGGCTGTTTACCTGCCTGGCACCTGGTGCTGATCTCTGTGTGTGTGTGGGGTGCCCCTGCTGCCCTGCCAGCGGTGGGAAAAGGCACACGGGGGTTTGCAATCCTCGGGGCTGCTGCTGCTCCATCCTCTCCTCCTTCCAGCTGTGAAAAGGCTGCTGAGCCTCCCCTGCCTTTGCCGTGCAGCCTCTCACACCCTTTGAATGTTCTCACTTCGAGGAAAGCAGAATTTCCCAGTGTTCTCACAAAGGAAAGGATCCTTTGCTCTGTTCTTTGGAGGTGCCTTTTGCTGGTGGAAATCTCTGACCTTGGGTTACAGCCAGGGGAGCCCAAGGAGCTGCCAGTGAATTTGTGTGGGCTGGGAAATGTGCGTTTGAGCTGAGAGCAGGGTCACGAGTTTATTGGGAGGGAACGGCCTCAGGCTGGCCCAGGGGAGGCTCAGGGGGGACAGCAGCAGGAATTTCCCCATGGAAAGGGAGCTCAGGCCTTGGAACTGCCCAGGGAGGTTTGGAGTGCCCATCCCTGGAGGTGTCCAAGGAATTCCTGGAGGTGGCACTCAGAGCTCTGGGCTGGGGACAGGGTGGGGACAGGGCAGAGCTGGGACTGGATGGGCTGGGAACAGGGTGGGGACAGGGCAGAGCTGGGACTGGATGGGCTGGGGACACGGTGGGGACAGGGCACAGCTGGGACTCTTTGGGCTGGGGACAGGACAGGGATAGGGCACAGCTGGATCTGGATGGGCTGGGGACAGGGTGGGGACAGGGCACAGCTGGGACTCCCTGGGCTGGGGACCAGGTGGGGACAGGGCACAGCTGGGACTCCCTGGGCTGGGAGGGATTTTCCTCCCTTGAACCCTCTGTGCCTGTGCCCTTTCTCCCAGCAAAGGGAGCTCCAGGCAGGACGCTCAGTTTGGGGTGCAGGAATCAGGGGGTCACACCCGGGGGGCTCTGCAGGAGGAGAGCCCTGGGCTGGGCCAGAAGCGGGGCTTTGCTGAGCTGAGCTCAGCTGAGCTCTCCCCTGTGCTGGGGCAGCCCCGGGCTCTGTGCCCTGGCTCAGGGGGGATTTGGCACCAGTTTTGGCACTGCCAGAGCTGCCCTGCTCCGCTCGGCTCCCCGGATCCAATTAACGAGCCTCATCAACGCGGTGTTCAGATTCATTTGTTCACCAGTCCTGACTCCGGGAGGGCGATGAAAAGGCAATTCTGGAACTCGCAGCTCCAGATTCCCCAGCCGGGAATCTCATTTCTGTGGTGGATTGCAGCCATGGAGCTGTGTTTATGGAGAGAGAATAGAAAATAAATCTGATGCAGGATGTGCAAGCGCTGCTGAGGAATTTCAGTGGTTTCTCTGTGGTGACTTTTACCAGCTTTTATTTGGCTGGTTGGTGTGAGGGTGGTTCAGGACAGCCTCAGCCACAGGGGCAGTGGTGATTCCAGGAATATTTGTGATATTTATCTCAGTAAAACACTGCACTGAATGTCACTGAAAATCTGGTGTTTTCTCTGTGCAAACATTGCAATCACCCGATCCTGCAAACCAGGCTTGATTCAGAACTGAGCTCATGTGCAGAATTTTGGATGCTGCTTAATTATTAATGGCTAAAATGTTTTTTTAGTTTAATTTCATTAACGTTTGTAGAATATCTGCACATAGTGTGCTACAACAGAAAGCAGGTTCTTGCACTGCATAAAAAAATGCAGAACTCAATGTTTTGGTTAATTTTCTGACTTTTACAAAACCCCACAGTTTGACACCTGGCAGCTGAGGGTCTGGAACTTGATCTTTAACACAGGGATTTATAACTTTTTCAGCGTTTAGATCTTCTCCTGTAGCTGTGCTTCAGCAGTGTTTGGTGGTGGAGTCGATAGAAGAGACAAACTAAGAGCGGAAAAATTTTTGCAGCTTTGATTTTGTGAGAGATTTTGTTTTTCCTGTTCCAACAGACGTAGGGCTGCTCGTGGGTGGGGCAGGTCAGGGAATCTGTGGGGGCTTTGATTCCCTGGGATGTGCTGGTTGATGGGGAGGCCTGTCCTGCAAAATTCTGGCATCTCAAGCTGAGCAGCTCCTGGCGAGGCTCCAGCGTTGCCCAGGGAACCTCAGGGACCCCAACCTGAACATCAGGGACCCCAACCTGCCCCGAGACACCTGGGCAAGGTCAGGGCTGGTGTTTGACCTCCCAGGCAGCTCCATGGGCTGGTTCCACCCAGGAAACATCAAAATGCTGCTGCCAGCAGCCAGCAGCACCTTCTTCTTTCTGCTTGGTGGGAAATAAAAATGATTTTGTACCGAATTGGCACAAAAATGAACCTCCGAGTGTTAAAAAGTTGCTTAAATCAGAGGCTGAGAGGTGTTTTATTGGTTTGTTTATAGTGCAGGCCTGTAAGGAAGGCTGAAGGCAAATGGGGCAGAATTGAGGCCATGAGGTGCTTGGCAGCAGCAGCTGGACAAAAATACCCTGATTTTGGAGAGTTTTAAATGTCCTTTGAGGGTGAAATCTCCTCCCTGGAGAGCAGCAGGGGCTGGGGAGCTGCCTGGAGGGGTTTTGGGGGTGCTGCCCAGCCCTGGGCGCAGGAACAGGCACAGCCAAACCCCCCAGAACTGCAGGGGCTGCCCAGGGGGGCTCTGGATTCATCTCCCCAGGGATCAGGGACCTGCCCAGCTCCTCCTCCCATCCCACAAGGGGACACGGGGGAGCCTGAGCCCGCCTGAGCCCTCTCTGTGTGAGAGGTTTTGCTGATTGAGGATGCTCACAGTGGGCTGAGGGTGGCTGTCAGTTATTTACTGGTTTAAAGATGCATTTTGGAGACCCTGGGAGGAACCTGAGTGCTCTGAGTAGCTGGAGCCCCGTGCTTGGTGACAGGATTTGAAAGTCATCCATCTCCTCCTGGTGAGCACCGAGTGTGCCCGTGGCTCCTTCCCTCTGCTCCAGCTTCCTGCCTGTGCCACCAGCATGAATAAATGATGGCCAGGAGATTAAATATCCCTTTGATGGAGCTGGGGACACAGCTCTGCCATGAGCGTGTCGATCCGAGCGTGCTCTCGTGCTTCCTGCAGTGAATTAGGTGCTATTTTCTGGTTGCCTTTGATTTTAATAATGCTTAGTCAAATATTAAGTAGACTGTTAACTGGGGAATAGCATAAAGAGTTTAATCTTGTCAGATCAGCTCTGGAGAGAGCTAAGTATTTGTGGACTTTATGGTTCTTGCATAATTTATTATTAAGTCATATTTTATGTATCTGTTTCTAACATGGGTTCGTCTCCAGTAGAACCCACTCTAGGGAGTAAAGGGACAGGATTGTTCCTCAGGGACAGCTGAGGGATGGATCCATGGATGGATGGATGGAGGGATGGATGGAGGGATGGATGGATGGATGGATGGAGGGATGGATGGATGGAGGGAGGGAGGGAGGGATGGAGGGATGGATGGATGGATGGATGGAGGGATAGATGGATGGATGGATGGATGGATGGAGGGATGGAGGGATGGATGGATGGATGGATGGATGGATGGATGGATAGATGGATCCATGGATGGATGGATGGATGGTGGAATCCTCCAACAGCCACATCCATCTGCTGGATAATGCCAAGGTCTGGTCCCATTCCTTGTGCTTGACAGACCTCGTTGTGTCCCAGGTCATCCAGTCTGACTTCACATAGGCTTGGATTAAAAGCCATTAGGCAGAAGTTGTCTGCTCCCTGTGGTTCCAGGTAGGCAAACCTGTCTCCTCATTTCTCCCTGGATTTTAAATCCCAGCAAACTGGGCGAATGTGACAAAATCCAATTAACTTAATCAAGGTTGTCAAAGGCTGTGATTGGAAATCATAATCCAAATTTCTACAGAGCAGAGGAGCCCCAGCTGCTCTGAAAACTGTGTCACAGTGGTTTTAGACCTTTCAAGCCAATATTCTTTCTCCTCATGAAATTTCATTCTTGCTGCAGTGACACTCCAGGTTTTTAGAGGCCGTGTTAGTGCTGAGTGCTGGCACAGACCCTGACAGGGTGAGCACACCCCGTGACAACCCCTGGCAGCCACTCAGGGAGGGTTCCCTGTGTCACCTCCCGGAGGGGTGGCTCTCCTCCTGCCTGGAGAGACATCGGGCTGGGGCTGGGAGTCCCCTGGGCATGGCCTGTGCAGGGGACACAGAGCAGTGAGGACAATCTGTGCCCAGGGAGCAAACTCTGAGTGCAGACATCCCTGCCAAACTGGAACATATGGTCAGCACTGGGTACCTGATTAAATCCTCAGGGAAACTTCTCCGTGACTCAGGGATCTGAGTGTGATAATCCCACAGACAGCCCAGCTTTTGTCCATCTCCTGCTGCTTCCAGCACTGCCCAGCTCAGACAGCCTTGGCAGGAGGAGCTGACCCATCCCCTGCAGTGTCTGGGTCACATCTGATCCTTCAGCTCGGGGTTTGCCTCCCTACTGTGTGCTCCTCCAGCCTGGGCTCTGAGCCCTCGTGCCTGCATCTTTGGCTGTGTGGCAGAGGGGTTGTTTTTTCTAAAACAAACCAAAAAGTGCTACTTTTCCCCTGCCTTTTATAAAAATAAATACTTAGAGTTAGGTCTGCCAGTCACCAAAGAAATATTTCTGTTGGCTTAACATCCTGCTGCTGCTTCCATTGCGTTGTTATCAGGAAGAGCTGGAGGCTCTGCAGGGAAAGCAGAAATCTTTAATCCTTCCCTCCATCCTGCCTGCCAGCCTTGCTCTGAGAGGGCCACTGCGAGTCTGGCTTTGTTTTCCCGAGCTGTGGGACCACGTACGAATTCTGCCAAATTAAACCCGTCTGAAACGTCACCGGCATCCCAATCCCGTGTGTGTTCTCCTCATGGGATCTTGCTGGAGGGGTTTCCATCAGCTGCATTTGCAAAGCTCCTCCCTAGGATGCTCCAAACCAAACCTGCTCCTGTCCGTGGCTGGAGCAGAGGACGGAGGGGGTTTCCATGTGGGAATGTTCCCTTGGGATGGAGCTGCAGGGACATTGTGGAAAATACAGACCTGGCTGGAGAGAGGTGGAAAAAACGGGACTGGTTTGACCCAATGGCCTCATCCCTGGGGATCGGCAGCTCCTTGGTGAAACCAGAGAAGGGTTCGGGCACCAGCCCTGCCCTCAGGGCCGGAATGGGAGCGGTGTCCCCTCGGGAAAGCATCCTTGATGTGCCTCCTTTAAGGTCTCCAGCACCTTTGTGTCCTGATCCCCGCGCTAATGACACCAGATTAGAGAAGTACCTGAGCAGGAATTTGTGCTGCTGATGGGTAATTGCTCTCCAGCTGCAGCAGTTCCTTCCTCATCTTTATTTGTGTCAGAGCCGCCTCACATTTCCCCTCTTTCTAGGGAGCCGGATCTGCTTAATTATTCCGCTGCTGTACGGATAATAAAGGGATGGAGCCAGGCAGGTACCTTGCACTTCTGGAAATCCGTGCACTAATGAGATTTTCTGCATGGGCAATTTTGGGCAAGTTGTGTTTCTGTGCTCAGTTTCAGAAGGCAATGGCATCAGGCAGAGCCTTCTCCTGATGTTCCACCCGAGAGCTGACTGAAGTTGAGAGGTTTTCAAGGAAAAAGAACATAACTCTGCATCAAGGGCGGCTTCAAGCCCACGTTCAGAGCACTGAGGTGCAAATCCCCGGGGATGGAGCCGATTTCTCCAGCAGAGCTGCCCGAAAGGAGCCCCGTGGTGAAATCCTGCCCCTCCATCCCTGGAGACTGAACAGAGCCTTTAAACAGAAAATCACCAGGTGTCATGGAGCAGTGGGCTGGAATAAGGAGGAAGGGTCTTTGCTCTGGTAATTTTGAACAGAAATGATAATGTTTGATTTTTGTCCCTCTCTCCGAGCTGTGCGGGGGCAGAAGGAGCTGTGAGTGGCACAGGGCTGGCCGGGACAGGGCAGCAGGGATGAGGAGGGTACAGTCCCTGCTTGGGGCACGCTCCCATCGGGTCCCATGTGCCGTTTATCCCTTGTGCCACTTCCCCGTGTGCCATTTCCCGTGTGTCATTCATCCCTCGTGCCACTTCCTCGTGTGCCATTTTCCCGATGTGCCATTTATCCCGTGTGCCATTTCCCTGTGTGCCATTTATCCCTTGTGCCATTTCCCTGTGTGCCATTTATCCCTTGTGCCATTTATCCCATGTGCCACTTCCCTCGTGCCACTTCCCCGTGTGCCATTTTCCCAGTATGGCATTTCCCTCTGTGCCACTTCCCTGTGTGCCATTTATCCCTTGTGCCATTTCCCAGTGTGCCGTTTATCCCTTGTGCCACTTCCTCGTGTGCCATTTTCCCGATGTGCCATTTATCCCGTGTGCCATTTCCCCATGTGCCATTTATCCCTTGTGCCATTT
>VZTZ01006784.1:17257-32878 GCA_013400955.1 Drymodes brunneopygia | reverse complement strand
AAAAAAAAAAAAAAGAAGTCATATTTAATATTGAAGTATAACTTTTAAAAACTGAGATGCTGACTCTATAAAAATGTGCTCTGGAGCTGAGACCTTGACTCCAAAGCATAATCCAGAGGGTTTTTTTTATAGCTGTGCTATAAATCATCAAAATTAAATGTTTGCATTAGCAGCAGCGGGAGAAGCCCATGCAGAGCGTGGGGAGGTGTCACCCAGCACAAAGCTCAGCAATTGCACACCCTGGGGTGGTTCTGCCCCGGGGAAGGGCTCTGGGTGGGGTTTGCCTCTATTTCCAGTGGGTTTTGCTGTTTTCCTCTATTTCCAGTGGGTTTTGCTGTTTTCCTGTGGGTTTTCCCCAGTGGGGCAGGCGAGGAGTGGGGGAACTCCCAGTTCCAGGAGTCCCTGCTGGGGGTGGGAGCTGTGGGGGTGAGGTGGGAGGTGAGGAGCAGGATGGGGAGAGGCTGCCCAGGCTGGGGCTCAGCAGGACAGTGAGGGTGAAAAAATGAGGGGTTTTCCCCCATTCCCGTGGTGGGTACCAGGCTGGCTCCCCCAGCCCTGGGCTCGGCCTTGCTGAGCTGTTTTCTCACCAAAATCAACACAGGAACATCACATTTAACCAGTAACTGCCCAGATTCCCCTGGTCAGCATGGCCCCAGGGGGGTTTGGAGCCCTGGCCTGGCTGCAGGAGGGTTTGCAGGACTGTCCTGCACATGAACCCCTTCCCTGGCCTGGCTGCAGGAGGGTTTGCAGGACTGTCCTGCACATGAACCCCTTCCCTGGCCTGGCTGCAGGAGGGTTTGCAGGACTGTCCTGCACATGAACCCCTTCCCTGGCCTGGCTGCAGGAGGGTTTGCAGGACTGTCCTGCACATGAACCCCTTCCCTGGCCTGGCTGCAGGAGGGTTTGCAGGACTGTCCTGCACATGAACCCCTTCCCTGGCCTGGCTGCAGGAGGGTTTGCAGGACTGTCCTGCACATGAACCCCTTCCCTGGCCTGGCTGCAGGAGGGTTTGCAGGACTGTCCTGCACATGAACCCCTTCCCTGGCCTGGCTGCAGGAGGGTTTGCAGGACTGTCCTGCACATGAACCCCTTCCCTGGCCTGGCTGCAGGAGGGTTTGCAGGACTGTCCTGCACATGAACCCCTTCCCTGGCCTGGCTGCAGGAGGGTTTGCAGGACTGTCCTGCACATGAACCCCTTCCCTGGCCTGGCTGCAGGAGGGTTTGCAGGACTGTCCTGCACATGAACCCCTTCCCTGGCCTGGCTGCAGGAGGGTTTGCAGGACTGTCCTGCACATGAACCCCTTCCCTGGCCTGGCTGCAGGAGGGTTTGCAGGACTGTCCTGCACATGAACCCCTTCCCTGGCCTGGCTGCAGGAGGGTTTGCAGGACTGTCCTGCACATGAACCCCTTCCCTGGCCTGGCTGCAGGAGGGTTTGCAGGACTGTCCTGCACATGAACCCCTTCCCTGGCCTGGCTGCAGGAGGGTTTGCAGGACTGTCCTGCACATGAACCCCTTCCCTGGCCTGGCTGCAGGAGGGTTTGCAGGACTGTCCTGCACATGAACCCCTTCCCTGCGCTGCTGCAAACGCTCTCCAGAGCCCGGCCAGCCAACCTGTTAACATCCCCTCCTTCACACTCCAGCTGCTCTGCCTAGCAAAATACAGCTGGAGAGGTTTATAAATAGTAAATTAAGGCTTGCTGCAGCCACTCCAGCTGGGCAGTGTTAGAGGAGTGAGTAATTCATCACCGGGGTGTCATCCCCCCCTGGATGTGCTGCCCACCGGCCCTGCACGGGGGCTCCTGCCTTTGCTGGGCTCAGCCTCTCATTTACAGTGTCTGAACCTTCTCTCAGAATTATTTCTGCCAGCGTGGCCTAACCAGGCTGGGAGGTGGCAGTGACAGAGGCCTGGGGACATCCCTCCCAGGGAGGAGTGGCTGCTGCAGTGCCCAGGAACCCCCACTCTGCCCCACCTCCCCCCTGGCCTTTGTGGGGATGTTTTGGGGCCAGTCCATTGTACCCCAACAAGCTCCATCTCTGCCGGGCAGGAGGGGCTGGAGAGATGAGCCCGGACATCTGACACATCCTCCTGCTGTGCCTTTGCTTCAGGGAGAGGGGAGAGAGGGCTCGGTCCCTCCATCTGTTGTGTGCATCAGCCCGGGGTCTCCTGGGGGGCCTATCCATATCAAAACTCAATTAGAAAATGAGCCCTGCATGTGAAGGGCTATTGTGTTTCAAGCATTTTTGTAATTAAATCGGAGAAGGTGGGACAGGCTGTTTAGGAAGGGCCTTCACAGGACATTTCCTGGGGCACGGAGGAAGGGGGTAGGAGAGTTTATTTTATGTATGGTTATATAATTTTCAGTGCACAATGGGGAAAAAGCTCTCTGAGGGGTCAGGATCCCAAATGCACATCATCATCATCATCATCATCATCATCAGCAGCAGCAGCAGCAGCAGCAGCATCACCCTGCCCTGCTGCTGGGTAATTGTTTAACACCCCACAGTCAGTGAGCAGAGGTTTCACCCCAGGAGCTGCAGGGCTGCAATGGGGACCTGCACCTCCATCCTAAAGAGCAGCCTCCGATGGAATTGCTTCTGGAATTGCTCAGAATCTCTGAATCCCAGACTGGTTTGGGTTGGAAGCAGCTTAAAACCAAACCAGCCCCAGTCCTGGCATGGGCAGGGACACCTCCCACTGTCCCAGCCCCAGTGTCCAGCCTGGCCTTGGGCACTGCCAGGGATCCAGGGGCAGCCACAGCAAATCTGGGAATTCCACCCCACCCTCCCAGGGAGGGATTTCTCCTTAACATCTAATCCAAATCTTTCTGCCTTTATTTTAAGGCCATTCCCCTTTATCCTGTCACTCTCTGCCTGTGTGAAAAGTCGCTCTCCTTTTTTTTATAAGCCCCCTTCAAGTACTGGAAACTGTGGGGTTTCAGCTTTGTGCCGCTGCTCTTGAAGTCCTGCACTCAGAAAAAACAGTTATTCCCTTTCCACATCCCTGCCTGAGTTATTTCCCACTTGCAGAGCTGCTACCTACAGGATATAATCATGAGCACAGTAAATCACTGTGCCATGTCAAGCTGCAAGTGGTTGTGGAGTTAGATCTGGAGTTCAAATCTGCGTCTGACTGTGTATTTTATCTCAAATGTACTTTTTAATCTGTCCATCTGAAATTCTTCTAAATTTAGGGGGTATCCAGCAAGAAGAGGAGAAGTTTTTCTAAGTAACTGTGGTTATTTTACTGCCAAAAGTCCCTGCAAGCAATCTCAGCCCAGAGCTGGAGCTGGGGCTGTGTTCAGGGCTGGGAATCCTTTTCCTCCAGGCACAGGCTCTGCTCTGCCCACAGAAACACCCAGAGTGTGCCCACAGATTTTTCAGCTACAAATTGCATTTCTGTTCTTTGCACAGATCTATTTAATCCCCGTCACGATTTTAATGATTTTTATCTGTCCATACTTGATGCTGTTAAAAAGCTGGTGCGACAGCTCCTGTTAATCACCCAAAAGGAGTGGGAGTTTTAATATTCCTCAAAGCAGGTGAATACTGGATGTGCAGATGTCGCCTCCTTTGGTGGCTCCGTGATGGGGACTGTTGTCCTGATTTTTTTAGAGTGCTGTGTTTATAACTGGTAACAAAGGTTTTCATAAATTTTGTGTAAACAATCCATGTTTCTAAAACTGGTCAAGGATTGTTTTGTACTTTGGATGTTGTTTTTTATTCTTTTTTCTGGGGTGGAGAATGTGATGGGCTGTGTTTCTCACCTGTGGAATTTCAGAGGTGGCAACCTCTTTATTCAATTCATAACTGTCTGTAAAAAGGTATCAATATAAAAATAAAGTGAGGCTGGGGCTCTTTTTGCTCTCTGCCCGGCCTTAGTGGCTGAGCTCCTAAGTTGCCTGATTGCTTCGTGTTCAACAGAACTACAGGGGACATTGTGACAGCTCAGGGCAGCGGCGAGGGGACGGGAGGGACAAACTCCTCAGCCCTGTCCTTGAGCTCCCCTTGACAAGGGGTGGCAGGCGGGGGATAAGGAGGACTTGGCCAGGCTGAGGCAGGAACAGAACAATTCAGGGCCCAGCTCAAGACATCTTGGCGTTTTCTGGGCTGGCTCCCTGGAGCCTGGCTTGGAGGCCGGGCTGGCTGAGCCATTCTCCAGCTGCCAAGGCTGCCGAGGCGAGGGCTCTGCGCCGCAGCGTCGCCGCGGTCACATTCATGCCTGGGAGTTTGCTTTGTCTTCAGAAAATAATCCCCACTCTGTAATTCCCCTGTAGTTCTGCACGTGAGGGTCTTTCCTGCCCTGCCAGGGGATGGGAAGGCAGCAGAAACTCTTCCACAGGCAGTCATCCCAAAGTGCATGGGCACAGAGCACGGCTCTGCCGGCACCCGCGGGCCAGGGATGCCACAGGTCATCCTTGCTGAATTGGCACATTAAAAAATACCCTCGTGCCAGAAGGGATTGTCTTCAAGGCACAAAGACCAGCAAGAACAATTGTATCAAACTACGTTCATGAATTCGTAATAAAGTTCAATTTGCCACCATTTATCATGTGACTCAAAGTAAAATTGAGTTCTTAGTGCAAAAGAAAAGGGTTTTGTGCTTTTTGGAGAATAATGCGAAATCTGTCATGCCGCTCACAAAGCATTTGTATTAGCACCAGTGCGTACAGATTAATTTATTTATTTTCATTAAATCGTCGCTGCTTCCCATTGTTCCATTATCCTTGGGGACAATCCTTATTCTCTCATGTATTTTTAAGAGCTAAAGAGTCACACAGACAAATAAAAGATTAAAACGGCTCAGTGGTTTTAGTTGTCCTTGGGTTTGGGAGTGCTGGAAGGAGTTAAAAACCATGAGCTGGAAGAGGCCATCGTGATGGTGGTGGTGGCATTGACCATGGCATCAATGTTGGCTTTGGTATTGATTTGGCATTGATGTTGGTGTTGACATTGGTGTTGGTGTTGATTTTGACACTGGTGTTGATTTTGGAATTGGTGGTGTTGTTGGCATTGATTTTGGTGTTGATTTTGGCCTTGGTGTTGATGTTGGCATTGGCATTGATGCTGGTGTTGATGTTGTTGTTGATGTTGGCATTGGTTTTGGTGTTTGTTTTGACACTGGTGTTGATTTTGGAATTGGTGCTGTTGTTGGCATTGATTTTGGCGTTGATTTTGGCCTTGGCGTTGTTGTTGGCATTGGTGTGGATGTTGATGTTGTTGGTGTTGATTTTGGCGTTGTTGTTGATGTTGGCATTGGCATTGATGCTGGTGTTGATGTTGTTGTTGACGCTGGCATTGGTTTTGGTGTTTGTTTTGACACTGGTGTTGATTTTGGCATTGGTGTTGTTGGCATTGGTGTTGATGTTGATGTTGGTGTTGATGTTGGCATTGGTGTTAGGGTTGGCATTGGTTTTGGTGTCGATTTCGACACTGGTGTTGACATTGGCATTGATGCTGGTGTTGGTGTTGTTGCTGATGTTGGCATTGGTTTTGGTGTTTGTTTTGAGTCAGGAGTTGATTTTGGCGTTGGTGTTGATGTTGACATTGGCATTGATGCTGGTGTTGGTGTTGTTGCTGACGCTGGCATTGGTTTTGGTGTTTGTTTTGAGTCAGGAGTTGATTTTGGCGTTGGTGTTGATGTTGACATTGGCATCGATGTTGGTGTTGGTGTTGACATTGGCATTGTTGTTGGTGTTGGCACACTGGGACAGAACCCAAGAAAAAGGAAGGCACCAAAACAGAGACTCTGTCCCATGAGCGCCGGCCTGTCAGAGAGAGAGACGGCAGCAAACCTTCCTCCCCATGGACACCCACGTGGAAATCATGGAAATCCAAGTGCTGGGGCACCTTTGGACACTGCTCTAACCCTGTGCAGGCCTGAGGCAGGAGCTGCTCACCCTGTGCAGGATAAGGAGCAAACCCAGCCCCACATCCCCCGGCCGCCCCCGCCGAGCGCGCTCCTTATCACCGCCGTTTGTGCGCCCGCCGAAAATAATCATCTGTGAATGGAGCCCTAATTACATTAGAGCTAATCCATTTTCCTCTCTGAAGCTGGTAGTCAACAGTTTATTCTCTCACCTCCGAGATGAAACCGAATGTCAATTCTGGAGATAACATTGACGTGAACTTATGTATCAGGCGAGTAGACAAATACCATTATAATCATTTATAATCCTTTAAAGCTGTGACTGAGAAGTGGCATTTGGACTGGATTTAAACTTGGCGTTGTCCGTGCGGAAGATTAACCGCTCCATAAGACTTTGATTTCGGAATATTGCCCATTAGAGAGTTTTGACATAGGAAATTGAAGTATTATATATAGTTTTAACGTGGTTAACAGAGTCTGACACAAACAATAACATTCCAACTTCAGTTAATTCTTTCACATCCCGTTTACAGCAGGGAAAACTCCGCTGTCGTCCAAAAGCGCCCCAGCAGGACTTTGAAGATTATTCCTGCTGGATGGGAATTGCACATCCCCAGCTCGTTCCTGCTGCTCCCGATCGCTATCGATGCTCTCCAGGAGCTGCTCTGCATCAGCCAATGCTGTTTGTGCAACCAGCCCACAGATTCATAAAATCATGGAATTGCATAGGTTGGAAAGTTGAAAAATGTTTGTGCAACCAGCCCACAGATCTGCCAAGGCCACCGCTGACCCATGTCCCCAAGTGCCACATCCACAGGGCTGTTCAATCCCTGCAGGAATGGGGACTCCAGCACTGCCCTGGGCAGCTGGGACAGGCTGGAGAACCCTTTCCTTGGAAATTCTCCCTGGATGGAGCAAAGAAATGGCTGGAGTGCTGCAATGTTTAGGGTTCATCCTTCCCAAACACTGCAGAGGCTGATGGCAGAAGCCAGCAGTGACTCCTGACAAAGGAATGGATCTTACCCAGCACCACTGGATTTTCTTGCTGATTTCTGTACTAAAACTACAGGTTTTGGTACAAACCTTGCCCGTGCAGAGGTAAAGAGCCAAACCCCAGCAGGGAACGGTGCTGTGGCCCTTGCTGGATGCTCCCAGCCCCGCAGCTGCTCCAGGGAAAATAAACACCAGGATCACACTCAAAACTTCCAGGAGGAAATTAGTGATTAGTGTTTAACACTTTTTATTGTCGCTTGTTCCTCAACATCAGCAGCAGCTTAGGAGGGGCATAAAGGGAATTTCAGTGGTGGCGCCTGCTAGAGGAAGAGGAGGCAGAAGAAAGGGTGGCCAAGGCAGAGGTGGAAATGCTGAGTTGCTCTGGTTCAGATGCTCTCCAAGGCACAGGGATGTGCCAGGCCGCTCTGGGCTTTTGGTGTGGGCAGGGCCCTCTCCAACCTTTGAAAAGCTCAAGGTGCTTTCCATGTGCCATTCACAGCTCCCAGCATTGTGCCCCTGTTTGAGGCCTCTCCTTTTACCCCAGGAGGGATGTGAGTGGCTGTGAGCAGGTCCCAGGGGAGCAGGGGTGCCTGGCCGTGGTCAGACAGGGGTGTTTGGGGCTCTGGAGGAGGCGAGGGGGGAATGAGCCACCCAGGGCTGCCCCCACGTTCCCCCCTGGGTCCCCAGGCCGGAGAACTGGGTGTCTGTTGGAGGCACATTCCAGCCCATGCAAACAGCTTGCTGTCATCTGGCTTCAATCTAGGGATAAATGGGCTCCAGAAGTTTTGGAATATTTGTATGAGACCGCAACGCTTCTTATCAAAACATTTCCCATTATTATTTTCCAGTCTCCCCACCATCCCCGGCTACCTCCTCCTCCTTCCCCTCGGTGCCCAGCCATGCCCCAGCCATTAGCAGTGCTATCATTTTTTCCCCTCCATATGGGAAGCAGAGGAGAGCTTTCCTCTAAAGAGGGCAGCCCCAATCCTCCTGGGGGCTCCCAACCCATCCTCCATCTGCGGTCACACAAGTGTTTCCTCCCGGGCATTATCCCTGGAAATGAAAGAATGTGA
Organism: Drymodes brunneopygia; assembly: GCA_013400955.1. NCBI lineage: Eukaryota > Metazoa > Chordata > Aves > Passeriformes > Petroicidae > Drymodes > Drymodes brunneopygia. The sequence goes on along the minus strand of VZTZ01006784.1, from coordinate 24,945 downwards.
ACACGCCAGGCTCATTTGTTCTGTGTGTTTAATTTCAGCGTAGGTTTGTGTAAGTACTTATCGTCTTCTCCTCGGGAGATAATCCAAGACAAATGTGCGGGCGAGAGGCAGCTTTAACAAATGGGGCTGCCTCCCAAAAACTCCCTGGAATAAATCGGGGTGGAAGAGCAGAGCTCGGGAGAAGGGATGGTCCTGGGAAGCACAGAAAGTTATGAACACGGCTCAAATCAGCACGACCCCATCATCAGAGCCCACAGAAAACATTGCATATTGGAGCTGCTCATAAATCAGAGGGGAAAAAGGGGAAAGGGAAGAGGCGAGGAGAAAGGGGGAGATGGAAAGGAAGGAATAGCTGGGGGACGAGGGGATGGCGAGGGGGGACTCGGCTCATTCAGGGTAACATCTGCTCCCTCTGAAGTGGAACCACCTGTTAGTCCATTAAACTGTGCAATTAATTTATGTGGAAGGCAGGGAAGGCTATACCTCATCAAAACCTCACCTTTTAGCTTCTTCCTCCAGCAGTGAGCTGGGTAAAACTGTGCACAGCACCATCACATCCACAGGGAATGGCAGAGAGTCCCCAGCACGGCCCCACAGGGTGCCCATCGTGGCCAGGAGCCAACAGAACCCCAGAATTCCTTAGGCTGGAAAAACTCTCCAAGATCACTGAGTCCAACCGTTCCCCCAGCAGTGCCAGCATCACTGACCCACGTCCCCAAGTGCCACATCCCCAGGGCTGTTAAATCCCTGCAGGGATGGGGATTCCTTCTCTGCCTTGTTCCAGGCCTTGACAACCCTCACCATGAAGAAATTTTCCCCAATATCCAACCTAAACTTCCCATGCAACGAGAGATTTGTTCTTGTCCTGCCATTTGTTCCCTCAGAGAAGAGCTCAACCCCTACCTGGCTTCAGCCTCCTTCAGATGGAGGGTGAGGCTGACAGAGCCTCTCTGCAAGGAACTTCATCATCCTGAGCAGGCAAACAGGGGCTGCAAACCACTGCTCAAACACATCCCGAAGCTTTGTCTCCAAAATCCTGCAGCAGCTGCAGGGGAAAGGATTGTGCAGGAGAGGTTTCGCACCAACCTCTTGCAGCCCCATTCTCCATGGCAAAACACTTGAATTTTTCATTATTTAAAAAAAACCAAAAAAACGCAAAAAAAACCAACTCAAAGATTTTCAATAATTTATTTCAGGCATCTATTCTGGAAGGCGTCCGAATGGCTCCTTCCTGCAAGTCCCCACCAGAGGAGGGCTCAGAGCCCCCAGGGTGCCCTGGGCCTTCTGAGCTCGCAGGATCGGGCTCCAATTAAGTGCAACGCTCTCCAGATTTGGTTCCCATTATTGTCTTCCTCTGGCATGACCGACCCGAGCACTCGGATTGGAAAGGCCCCAGAATCCTCAGTCTCCTAAAATATTTTCAATAACGTTGAGAGCAATTTTCCTTAGAGCATGTAGGGATTTCAGCGGAGGAGCCAACTTTCCCAGAGGAATGATCCAATTACCAGCGCTGGATGCTCTTGTCAATCTCTCCCTCAGGGACGTGGAAAATCAAAATTATGATTTATTTTTTTTGAAAGTGACAGCGAGCGTAAAGGCAGAAATCTAAACCGTGCCCTTATCTCCCCACGCACCCTCTGTGATACTGACAGCTAAAAATACCCGCTCGTTTCAGGCAGAACCTCCTGAAGTTCTGCTCTAATGACAGCACAGGCAGGACCCGGCCCTGGGAGCAGCTGAATGATGACTTTTTAATGGTGACCTTTGCATGTAAAAATTGAGTCAAAATTACTCCGCTTCTGGCTAATGCATCGAGGGAAATGCGGTTTGAACCCCGTGGTTTGTGCTTGGTGACAAAGGGAGGGACAGGCACCAGCAGGCCCCAAAAGCTAAAAATAGCTCCCACAGGGGAGGGCAGGGAGGAGATGGGGAGGAACGAGTGAGGAATTGGCTGTGCCTTTGCCCAAGGTGCTGTGGGTGATGGCCCCAGGATGCTGATCATGGGCTGTGCCAGCAGCGATGGGATCCCAATGGGCACCGTGGGCCTTTCCAACTGGGATGGGATCCCAACGGGCACCATTCCAACAGGGATGGGATCCCAATGGGCACCATGGGCCATTCCAGCTGGGGTGGGATCCCAATGGGCACCATGCACCATTCCAACAGGGATGGGATCCCGATGGGCACTGTGGGCCTTTCCAACGGGGATGGGATCCCAATGGGCACCATGGGGTGTGACAGCTGGGATGGGATCCCAATGGGCACCATGTGCCTTTCCAGCTGGGATGGGAGCCCAAAGGGCACCATGGGCAGTGCCAGCTGGGATGGGATCCCAATGGGCATCATGACCTTTGCTAACTGGGACAGGACCCCAAGGCACCATGGGCAGTGCCAACAGGGATGAGCACCATGGGCCATTCCAGCTGGGATGGGATCTCAATGGGCACCACGGGCCATTCTAACTGGGACAGGACCCCCATGGGCTCCCCTGCATTCCAGCCCCCTGCAGCCCCCTGCTCCTGCCCGGCCGCCCCTCCATGTCCCCCCCTGTGTGGGTGCAGCGTTCTGGGGCGCAGGCTGGAGCTGCGGGGGTGCAGCTGTGCCGTGTGCCAGCCCCGCCGTGCCGGGGGCGTTGTGACTGTGCCGGGGGAAGGAGCTGCCTTTGTCTGGCGGGCAGCAGGGGGCCTTTGTCCCCTCGGGGCCGCCTGGCTGCCGGGGCTGGAACGCCGACATCAAGGCGTGGGCAGTGGGATGTGCAGCCACCCGCTCCCCCTTAGAAGTTGTTGTTGCTATGGGGTCTATTGTTGGCAGCTTCCCCCCCGGTGCTTTACATCCTGCACCTTGCTTTTCACAGGGTGAACAATAACGCAAACTCTTTTTTGCTCCTGGAGTTGCCTTTTCACAGTTTCCCCCCGGCTTTTGCAACCTCTAATGAGTGATAACTCTAAAGAACAGCACCGTTCTTGGAGAGATCCCCCCCTCCAGCTCACACCGTGCTGCTGGCTGGGTTATTCTGCCCGAGGAACCCAGGCAAATCTGCATATCTGGGGATGTATTAATTACCCAACGTGACATCTCTGACTCTGCAGAGGTTGTCTCCGGCTAATGAAGCTGTCAGGGCAGGCTCAGGGCCTGCCGTGGGCACTGGCCCATGGCCAGCACAGCTCCTGCTCTTCCCAGCCCAAGTCACCAACCCCAGCAGCACAGGAGCAGCATCCAGCCCTGCTTTCTCCCATCATCACCATGACAGGTCCATCTTCCAGCACTTCTGGATCACCTCAGCAAAAAAAAAAAAAACAGCTGGAAATCAAAACTATTCGGTCTCACCTCTTAATCCTTGAGGTTGAACCTGCAACGGGAGGAACCAGAGCTTTGATCCTTTCAGGGTGTGACCTCAGGCCCCTGCAGATCTTCTGTGTGCTCCTGCAGGGCTCTGGGGAAGGCTTCACACATGGAATGAATCTGATCTTGTGCCAGGGGTAGGAGCAGGATCCCTGCCTGGGTGCCAGAGGGCAGAGGATGGGCAGGTCCCTGCACCAGCACCACTCATTTCCTCTGCCCTAGGGACAGGTTCCCATCCCCATTCCAGCAGTGGGAAAAGGTCCTGAGGAGCTGGTCCTGCTCCTCAGGAACCTCCCCTGGCAGTGCTGAAACCCATGCTCCCATCCTGGGGAATCTGGCTTCCATGGAACCCACTGTAAGGGATGAACAACCCCACGTCCAGAGCAGTTTTCCATGATGGGAGCTGATCTTTCCCTCTGGTGCAGACTGGGCTCCCTCAGCTCGAACCCAAGTTGCAAAACTCCTTAAATGGAAATTGCTATTGGTGTTTAAATAAATTATTTTATTGGTTTAGGAATTCCTAATGAGGAGGAGCAGGAGGGCTTGCCGGAGCGCGTGCCAGATCGTCTGCTTTCCTAATGGCAAATGGTGGGATTAAAATAATTCTAATTAAATGGATGTCAAAAAAATGTTTCAGTTCGAAACGCACTTCACAGCCTCACATCACATCCTATCAGGCAGCGGAGCACATGACAAAACACCAAATAAACAGAGACCTTTAGGCAAATATTCCTCAAGGAGCAGTGGTAATTCCCAGCCGGCTGTGGCAGGGAGGGGTGGCAGGGCCAGGAGCCACCTGCACCAAACCAAAGCCACTTTGGGGCTTTAATAACTCTGACATCTCATGGATTGGTTGGGCTTCAGCTCTCCTGGCTCTCCCCAAACGCTGATGGGTGTCCAAAGGAGATGGGAATCTTCATTTTCCCCCAGCACACACAGAACCAGAGACCAAGGTTTGCTCTCCTCCCACCCCAGGTGGTTTTAAGGGCAGGATTTGGATGATTTCTCCTTTGGAGCGCTGGCCTGGGATGATAAAATCAACAATGATTTGGACTGGACCTTAAAGCCCATCCTGTTCCAGCCCCTGCCATGGGCAGGGACACCTTCCACCATCCCAGGTTGTTCCAAGTCCTGACCAGCCTGGCCTTGGGCACTGCCAGGGATCCAGGGGCAGCCCCAGCTTTTTGGGGTGCCCAGTGCTGCAGGACAAACTGCAGCCAGGTGCTCAGTGTGCTCAGGAATGCTGCAGGAGGGAAAAGGACAGTGAGGGACATCAGCAGCAACACCCCCAGGACAGCTCTGAACCCCACTCGCTGACCCCAACGTGATGTAATAGGATTTGAGGCCATTTATCATTTTCTCCATCTGACCCTTGTGATTTCCCATCCCGGGAGCATTTCCAAGGGATCCCCAGCCCCTCGGGGCTGCAGGTGAACCTGGCAGGGTCCCACGAGATCCCCCATCCCCTCTCCCACATCCCACACCCCACCCAAGGCAAGGCTGCTCCGCCAGCAGGGCCAAAGGCTGTAATTGGATCTTAATTACACAACTCCGCGAGAGGTTATTTTTATTTCTTTGTTTGTTAATGCAATTATTTAGCTGCCCTATTTTAGCCTTGACCTTGCAGGAAGAGGGTATTTTCCAGTCAGCATAATGCTTTATCTTTGAAAGCTCCAATCAATAAGGATAATTAATGATGCCTGCTGCAATGATAGCCTCAGCAATCATTATCCCACATTAATCCCTGCAGTCAGCCTGGGGTCAAGGCCATCTAAATCATTCACCTGGGGGTGGAGAAATTCAAATAATTTACCCATTTAAATCCAAGCAAGCAAATCCCACTGTATTTGTATTTTCCTGAGCCGTTTGGAAGAGGCTGCTTCCTGTTGTGGCCGTGGGTTTGCAGGGGCTGTGGATGCTCCTTGCAGGAATCCAGGTCCTTCTGTGGGTTTGGGATGCTCCTTGCAGGAATTCAGGTCCTTCTGTGGGTTTGGGATGCTCCTTGCAGGAATCCAGGTCCCTTCATGGGTTTGGGATGCTCCTTGCAGGAATCCAGGTCCCTCTGTGGGTTTGCAGGAGCTGTGGATGCTCCTTGCAGGAATCCAGGCCCCCCCGTGGGTTTGGGATGCTCCATGCAGGAATCCAGGTCCCTTCATGGGTTTGGGATGCTCCTTGCAGGAATCCAGGTCCCTCTGTGGGTTTGGGATGCTCCTTGCAGGAATTCGGGTCCCTTCATGGGTTTGGGATGCTCCTTGCAGGAATCCAGGTCCCCTGGCAGTGGGGACATGCCCCAGGACATGCCACACGTGCCACTGGTTTCTCCTCACACTGGCAGGAGGGTTCATTGGGGGGATGGTCCCAGTTGCCACCACAGCAGACACCAGTCCCAAACCTGGGCTCACCCGGTGTGGTTGTGCTGTGGGAGCAGGAAGGGGCTGGGCTCCTCTTGCAGGGACAAAACTTCTCTGCCCCCAGCCCCGAGAGAGGGACTTGGTCAGCCTTTAGTGCTGGTTCGTGCTGGAAACCCCCTGTGCCCCAGGGACACCCAGAGAGGGGACAAGGCATCTCCAGGACATCCCCGAGGGGAGCAGAGGTCTCTCCCCAGGGTGTTCCTGTCCCCCACCAGCCCCTCCAAACCCCATCCCATGCCTGAATTCCCAGGACAGCCACCTGCACAACCCCTGTTCACCCACCTGCTGCTGCTGCAGGTGTCCCCAACCCTCCTGCCCATCCCACACCCCATTCCCGACCAGGACGGAGTGAGGGACTGGGAGCTGGCTATGAGCACAAACTGCAAACGCAGTTTTTATTTTACTTTCTTCAGCCTGTAATTTCCACATTTGTAATCTCTTTGGGACAGGGATGCATGGGGGACAGTGTGGGAAGGCCAAGGACAACCCTTGGCCCGTTCCCTCTGGAATCTCCAGCCATCCTTGGGGCTGGGTCAGCTCCCGTGGCTTTTTTTAACGTCCCCTGTCAGGGGGACGCAGCTTTTTGCCATCTCCGTGCTGGGAGTGCAGATATCCCTCTGTCTGCTCCGTGCAAAGATAATTTTTGGGACACAGCCAGCGCTGGGGTCACACCCTGATATCTCCCAACCTTCTCAGCTGGGAGAATGCTGCATCCCTTCGACCCCAAGGTGAGGAGGAGGAGGAGGACAAGGATCCCACCCAGCCCCGGGTGCCAGCCCCGGCCAGAACACCCATCCGGTGCTGCCGGGCAGAAAGAGGCACCAAGGACTCTGTCAGGATATGGGAAAAGCCACAAAGCCGAGCTGGTGTTATTATAGAAAGGCTGCAGAGCAACGTCCTTGGCCAAAAATGGGCTGTGCTGGCAATCGATGGAGTTCTGCTGAGCTAAACCTGCCTCTGGTGGCTCTTGCAGGGCTGGGCTTTACTGCTGGACATGTGGCCTGCTGCCATGGCCACTGCAATGTCCACCATGATGACCACAGCAATGTCCTCCATGATGTCTGCTGCAGTGTCCACCACCATGCCCACCATGATGACCACAACAGTGTCCACCATGATGTCTGCTGCAATGCCCACCACCATGCCCACCATGATGACCACAGCAATGTCCTCCATGATGTCTGCTGCAATGCCCACCACCATGCCCACCATGATGACCACAACAGTGTCCACCNCCACCACGATGCCCACGGCAATGACCACAGCAATGCCCACCATGATGACCACAGCAGTGTCCTCCATGATGACCACAGCAGTGTCCACCACCATGCCCACCATGATGACCACAGCAATGCCCACCATGATGACCACAGCAATGTCCTCCATGATGACCACAGCAATGCCCACCACCATGCCCACCATGATGACCACAGCAATGCCCACTGTGATGACCACAGCAATGTCCTCCATGATGTCTGCTGTGCTGCCCACTGCAATGTCCCCCACCATGCCCACCATGATGACCACAGCCATGCCCACCACGATGTCCTCCATGATCCCCACTGATTCCCACTGCAACACCCAGCACAATCCCCGCCGTGATGCCCATGCAGAGTCCACTGCGATGTCCACCACAATGCCCACCATGATTCCCGCCATGATGCCCACCATGATTCGCGCTGCAATGTCCACCACAATGCCCACCGTGATGACCACCGTGATGACCACAGCGATGCCCACCATGAAGTCCTCCATGATTCTTACCATGATGTCCACCATGATTCCCACCACGATTCCCACCACGATTCCCACCATGACTCCCACCATGACTCCCACCATGATTCCCTCTGCAATGCCCACCACAATTCCCACCACGACTCCCACCATGATTCCCACCATGATTCCCACCACAATTCCCACCACGATTCCCACCAC
>VZTZ01006784.1:4197-16955 GCA_013400955.1 Drymodes brunneopygia | reverse complement strand
ATTCCCACCACGATTCCCACCATGATTCCCACCATGATTCCCACCACGATTCCCACCATGATTCCCACCACGATTCCCACCATGCTTCCCACCATGATTCCCACCACGATGTCCACCAGGATGTCCACCATGACGTCCACCACGATTCCCCCTGCAATGCCCACCACAATTCCCACCACGATTCCCACCATGATTCCCACAGCAATGCCCACCACGATTCCTACCACGATTCCCACCACGAATCCCACCACGATTCCCACCAGGATGTTCACCACAATTCCCACCACGATTCCCACAGCAATGCCCACCACAATTCCCACCAGGATGTCCCCCACCCCGCAGCACCAGCACTGGAGCAGGGTCCCCAGGGCTGTCTCTGTGTCCCCCCAGGCTCCCAGCCCAGCTCAGGGGCTCGATGGCCCCCAGGGTGGGTGAAGTTTGAAGTTTGAGACGTGCCAGCGTTGAGTCCCTCCATGGAAACGAGGGGACAATTTGGATTAGCTCTGATTTACAGCTCTGTTATGACCAAGTTTGTGTTTTCACCAAAGTCCTTCTCCCCCTGCCCCGAATTAATTCTACATTAACAGCAGCATATAATTTATATGTGGGCACATCCACATATCCAATAAATTATGGCCTAACTCTATAATTCCACAGCTATAATTAATTACATTAAAGACCTCCATTTTAAGCCCACAATTAGATAACCCTAGGAGACAATCCCGTTAGCATTTTTAATAAATACTTGTGTTTGAAGCTGTTGAACAGAGCACCTGATAACTGATAGAGCAGTGTTAACATCTGTTCCATTATTTCCACGGGACGTTGCTTTAACGTAATGCTCCTCACATAAAATATGCATTTGTTCTTGACTGTCAAGTGCCTCTATTATTTTATTAAAAAGTCAAAAAAGAATATAATCAGACTTCATAATTTATGTGTGACATTTTCATTACAGAAAACTTTATGCAAAATTGAATTCTAAAATTTAATTTCCTGTGATGTTTAAATTACTTACTATCTGGCTCCTCTCCAAACATTGTGATCACTCCAGGCCCCATATGAATTCCATTAAGGATATGTTTAGCTGCTGCCAAAACGTATGGGGTATTTTTTCTATGTAATTCCAAGAATATGCTCCTTAAATTTATTTAGTGCCAGTTTAAATAGTTTCTCTCATGCAGGAAAGAAACGCAGGACATTTTAACAACTGCCATGGCTTTTTTAAAATTTTTTTTTTTATTGTTGTTGTTGTTGTTGTTGTTGTTCATGGGTTTTGGTGCCCATCGTGGTTCTTTGGTCCCCTTATCCAGAGGAGAATTCCCAGCAGTTTGGGAGGACTGGATGGAGACCTGAGCTGTGAGGGTGCCCTGTTTTCTGTGTGCACTGGAAATTAGCACATGCTAATTAAGTCTAATGAGCGTGTGGCTGAAGGAACATGGTTTGTGCTGCTTCCAGAGTCTGGGTCTGGTATTGCCCCTGCTCCACGTCATCTCCCTGGGATGTCTTCAGTATCCATGTAAGGGAGAGAAAGCAAATCAGGGCCTGGAGAAGAGCAGGAATTGGGAATTGTGAGGGGCTGAATGGAACTTGAGGGGGTCAGACACAGAATCCCTGAATCCCTGAATCACAGAATTCCTGAATCCCTGAATTACAGAATCCCTGAATCACAGAATCCCTGAATCCCTGAATTACAGAATCCCTGAATTACAGAATCCCTGAATCACAGAATCCCTGAATCACAGAATCTGTGAATCCCTGAATCACAGAATCTCAGAATCTCAGAATATCCCAAGTTGGACCCACAAGGATCAAACCCAACTCCTGGGCCTGGAGCAGTGAGGGGTGTGAGAGACCCCAAGGGGGGTCAGGGGGATGCTCCAGCCCCACCAAGAACCACAGGAGCTGTGGAATTATTAAATAATGAAATAGAGCAACTCCTACATGGAATCACCCCCTCCCTGGTCCCATCCCCACCAGGGCTCTCAGCCCACGCATCTCAGCATCTCCCAGCTCCATCCCTGCCCTGGAGCAGCGTCCTCCAGCCGTGTCCGTGCTGGTGGGCAAATATTTGAGGGATGAAGCGGGTGCCTCTGCCATCCCTGAGCTATCCCAGCTCTTCCTGGCAGCTCTTTCTAAAATCAATCTGCGTTCTGCACGGCCTCATCCAGCCGGAGCCAAGGCACTCTCAGAGCTGGGATCAATACATCCTCCCGGCCCAGCGCTATCGGATCCGCTCCCGTGCTGAGCTGAGCACGCCAGAAAAGCACAGCCTGCTTGGGAAACACAGCCTGAGCCCATGAATCTCCAGAGAAACTCAGGGAAAACCTTCAGGAATTGTTTTTGGATACAATTCCAAAAGCGTTGTTGCCCTAAAATTCCGATGTTTCGTGTGCGGGGGTTGGTGGTGATGGAGGAGTTCCCAAAATGAAGGTGCTCTGCCAGATTCCTGCTTCCTGCCTTTGCCTGGGATCTGTGAGCAGCAGGCACGCCCTGAGGCCTGGGGGAAGCGTGACTGGGAATAAAGAGAGGATGGGAAAAGGGGGTGCTTGGGCAGAGCCTGCCCGTGCCCCTCACAGCCAGCTCGGGGGTGGAGCGGGGAGCTGAGCACGGTGGTGAACATTCCAGCTCATCCCAGCACATCCCAGTGCATCCCAGCACATCCCAGAACATCCCAGCTGATCCCAGCACATCCCAGAACATCCCAGCACATCCCACATCATCCCAGCACATCCCAGCTGATCCCAGCACATCCCAGAACATCCCAGCACATCCCACATCATCCCAGCACATCCCAGCACATCCCAGAACATCCCACATCATCCCAGCAAGTGCCAGGATACCCCAGCATATCCCAGTACATCCCAGCTCATCCCAGCACATCCCAGCTCATCCCAGCAAGTGCCAGGACATCCCAGCACATCCCAGAACATCCCAGAACATCCCAGCACATCCCAGCACATGCCAGGATATCCCAGCACATCCCAGCAGATCCCAGCACATCCCACATCATCCCAGCACGTGCCAGCACATCCCAGCAGATCCCAGCACAACCCAGCTCATCCCAGCACGTGCCAGGATATCCCAGCACATCCCAGCACATCCCAGCAAGCGCCAGGACATCCCAGTACATCCCAGCACATCCCAGCGCTCCCTTGCTCATCAGCACTGCCAGCTGATCCCAGCACATCCCAGCAGCCCCCAGTGTTCCCAGCTCATCCCAGCTCACTGTGACTTTGGGGATGCTCAGGAAAGGCCTGAGCTCACTGAGTCCAATGTGTTATGGAGGAGAGAAAATCCAAAAACCCCCCACCTGCCTGGAGAGAGTGGGATTTTGCACATGCCAGGGGTGCAATCCCTTCCCCAGGGACACGGACCCTGCTCCCACTGCAAATGGGGCAGCAGGAGCAGTGCAGACACTGGGAACAGGGATGTCACTGCTGGGATGGGCCCACTCCCAGCCTTCCCTGGGCACTGGGACGCCAAACTGGTGAGTGGGAGAGCTCCCAGTTCCTGTCGGGTGTTCCGGTAACCGGATCTGCCCGAGCACAGAACCAATAAAGGAGGCAGGCGGGCCGATGCCGAGGGAAGGCTGGGCAGGAATAGGATGACAGAGCAATATCGCAGGAGAGAGGATCCTGCTGAGTCTGGAAGCGCCTGATTTATTTATATTCAGCTAAACTGAAATATTCAGGAGGAGAAAAATCTCCAAGCCGGACCCTTCGGGAATGAGGGATGTGTGTGGTGATTGCCAGGGAATGATGCTCTCCCAGTGCCCAGCTCCCATTAATTCAGGCAGCACAACTCCAATGTGAATTTTTCCTCTGCTACCCCGTGTTTCACAAATTGGGTGATGACAAAACGAGGTAATTTATTACCAGTATATTAAGTTCTTTATTATTGAACGCTTGATCAACCCGTACACTTTGCTGCCTGCTGATCTTTTAGGTGTTTGTAGTAAAAATATTCATTTATTGCTGGGTGTGAGCTGGTATAATTCGCCTGTTAATTATTGTACCCAGGGTCTTTGTTTAAGGGTGAAACACTAATGAAGGTAAAGCACATTCTCATTCTGGAGAGCTGCTTCTCTCAAAATCCTCTTCCCCATGCCAGCCTGAGCCCTGCTCATGTGAACAGACCATGCATTTATACGGAGTTCAGCATTTGGGGACAATTTCCAACCCTTAATGGGTCAGAACTGTTTAGCCAGACTCTAATAAATATTGAGATGTGGGCCTAGAGGGTGCTCACCATTCCTGCAGCTGTTCATAAAACAGAAACACAGAATCTCCTGAGCTGGAGGGCACCCACATGGATGATCCACTCCAACCCCTGGCCCTGCACAGACACCCCAAAAATCCCACCCTGGGCATCCCTGACAGCAGTGTCCCAAAGCTCCTGGAGCTCTGGCGTTCCCTGAGGAACCTGGGCACTGCCCCAGTACCCTCTGGGGGAAAAACCTTTCCCTGATATCCCAATATCCAACCTGACCCTCCCCTGACACAGCTCCAGCCGTTCCTGGGTCCTGTCCCTGTCACAGAGAGCAGAGATCGCTGCCTGATCTCGGCTGACCAGTGCTGTTGGTGGGTGATGGACACTTGACCCCTGTGAGAAGACGTTCCCTTTGCAGGTGAAGCTTTGCACAGCCCCGAGCTGCCCTTTGCCACCTCGGCAGCCAGCGCTGGTGTTCGGCAGAGGGGAGATTTGGGGAGGATGTGGCACTTCGGGACAGAAAACTTGAAAGGGGGGGAAAAAAGGGCATCTCACAGCGCAGGCGGTAAAAATAGCATCGTGAGGAGAGGGGAGGGGCACTGTAATAAGAAACACGTCGGGCTGGAAATAACTTAATTCTGTCACAAACACCAGCTTAATGTATGCCCTTAAACTCGCAGCCATCTAGGTTTCCCTGCAACATCCGCCCGTATCGGGAGGATCTGCTCCATCCAGACACCGTGGTGCCTCGCGCCCGCGCTCGCAGCAGCTTTTAATGAGCATTTTCTCTATTTATCTCATGTCACTGCTTCCCCAGCAGCCCCGTGCCCGGTCTGGCCAGTAAAAGCCATTATCTCTATTATGCTGCCGATAGCCCATCGCCGGGATTGCTGCTCCCCTAATTGCCGGAGCACCCCCCCCATCCTCCTCCTCCTCCTCCTCCTCCTCCTGCCGCTGATAGATTACCCCGGGCTCCCGGCCCCAGAGCCCCATTCCCCAGCGCCAGCCGAGCTCCAGCTCTTGGGCTCGGCTCTCAGGAATAAATCCTAAGCTATCAATATATAATAGGGCTAAATAATCAACAGCTCGAGACTGTTGTCTGCTCCGGGAGGGCTCCGCCGCGCCGGGCAGGTTTTATCGGCTATAATTAACAGCAAGGCAGAGCCTGCGCCCGGCCGGGCTGTGCAGGAACGAGGACAGGTTTTATGCACGTTCAAACATGATTTAATCGGCTGCTCTGCCTGTCTCGATAATGTGCAGGGGTGTAAAAGAGTCCAGCTGGCCCGGGAACGTGTGGGAAACATAAATCCTGCGGCCGGCGGCTCTGGAGGGAGCTCTGCCCTCGCCGCTGCCGAGGTGCCTTATCCCTGATAGCGGGGGAGCCGCCGTGGGAGAAATCCTGGCCGAGGGTTTGGACGGGGCTTGGAGCGACCTGGACTAAGGGAAGGTGGCCCCTGCCGTGCGACTGGATGGGCTTTAAGGTCCCTCCCCACGCAAACCACTCAGTGACTCTGTGATTCCGAGATTCTGCGATTCTGTGCTCAGCCTGGGGGCTTTGATAGGAGGGGCTTTGGGTCCGCTTTTGGAGGGGTTTGGATCCGCTTTAGGAGGGGTTTGGATCCGCTTTAGGAGGGCTTTGGATCCACTTTAGGAGGGGCTTTGCTTCCTCTTTAGGAGGGGTTTGGACCCTCTTTAGGAGGGGTTTGGATCCGCTTTAGGAGGGGTTTGGATCCGCTTTAGGAGGGGCTTTGGGTCCGCTTTTGGAGGGGTTTGGATCCGCTTTAGGAGGGGTTTGGATCCGCTTTAGGAGGGCTTTGGATCCACTTTAGGAGGGGTTTGGATCCACTTTAGGAGGGGCTTTGGGTCCTCTTTTGGAGGGGCTTTGGATCCGCTTTAGGAGGGGCTTTGGATCCGCTTTAGGAGGGGCTTTGGATCCGCTTTAGGAGGGGCTTTGGGTAAGTTTTAGGAGGGGCTTTTCAGCCAAGAGCATAGGATGGTGTTGGAAAACGTTCCCAGCCAAATACACTCGGGTAAAATAGCTGAGCACAGCCACGGGAGGGGAGGAAGGGAAGGTGCCCCAAAACAAGGCAGTAAAACTATAAAGTTAATGAGGAACCCGTGTCCTTTTTTTTACAGTACAACCCTTTACAGCCCCCTCCTCGGGAGCCAGGCTTTCAGGGGAGCACGGCAAACGCTGTAAAATGGATGTTTAATGTAGCTGGGGGCCAAGAAAAACATTGTATAATTGTAGTGAGCAGCTTGCTAAGCGAAGTGCTGGCTTTTAAAGGATGAAATACAGCGCGGCTTTGCAGGGCTGCACAGGCTCCAGCCTCAGATTGCCTCAGGAACAGTTTCCTCCTTCCACTTACAGATGGATCTGGGAGAAGATTTGGGATGAACACCTCTGGGTTTGGAGATCAGCCGCTGTCTAGGTCTGTTTTGGGAATAAATGACCTGAGGCCGTCAGTCCTCACCCTACTCACACCAAATTTGTTTGATTTTCATCCCTTTCATGCAAATGGGGTCTGTCCCACTGTGTCCCAGCAGGGCTGGCAGGGCTCTGGGACAATGAGGGGTGCTCCCCTGGGACAGTGAGGGTGCTCCCCTGGGACAGTGAGGGTGCTCCCCTGGGACAGTGAGGGTGCTCCCCTGGGACAGTGAGGGTGCTCCCCTGGGACAGTGAGGGTGCTCCCCTGGGACAGTGAGGGTGCTCCCCTGGGACAGTGAGGGTGCTCCCCTGGGACAGTGAGGGTGCTCCCCTGGGACAGTGAGGGTGCTCCCCTGGGACAGTGAGGGTGCTCCCCTGGGACAGTGAGGGTGCTCCCCTGGGACAGTGAGGGTGCTCCCCTGGGACAGTGAGGGTGCTCCCCTGGGACAGTGAGGGTGCTCCCCTGGGACAGTGAGGGTGCTCCCCTGGGACAGTGAGGGTGCTCCCCTGGGACAGTGAGGGTGCTCCCCTGGGACAGTGAGGGTGCTCCCCTGGGACAGTGAGGGTGCTCCCCTGGGACAGTGAGGGTGCTCCCCTGGGACAGTGAGGGTGCTCCCCTGGGACAGTGAGGGTGCTCCCCTGGGACAGTGAGGGTGCTCCCCTGGGACAGTGAGGGTGCTCCCCTGGGACAGTGAGGGTGCTCCCCTGGGACAGTGAGGGTGCTCCCCTGGGACAGTGAGGGTGCTCCCCTGGGACAGTGAGGGTGCTCCCCTGGGACAGTGAGGGTGCTCCCCTGGGACAGTGAGGGTGCTCCCCTGGGACAGTGAGGGTGCTCCCCTGGGACAGTGAGGGTGCTCCCCTGGGACAGTGAGGGTGCTCCCCTGGGACAGTGAGGGTGCTCCCCTGGGACAGTGAGGGTGCTCCCCTGGGACAGTGAGGGTGCTCCCCTGGGACAGTGAGGGTGCTCCCCTGGGACAGTGAGGGTGCTCCCCTGGGACAGTGAGGGTGCTCCCCTGGGACAGTGAGGGTGCTCCCCTGGGACAGTGAGGGTGCTCCCCTGGGACAGTGAGGGTGCTCCCCTGGGACAGTGAGGGTGCTCCCCTGGGACAGTGAGGGTGCTCCCCTGGGACAGTGAGGGTGCTCCCCTGGGACAGTGAGGGTGCTCCCCTGGGACAGTGAGGGTGCTCCCCTGGGACAGTGAGGGTGCTCCCCTGGGACAGTGAGGGTGCTCCCCTGGGACAGTGAGGGTGCTCCCCTGGGACAGTGAGGGTGCTCCCCTGGGACAGTGAGGGTGCTCCCCTGGGACAGTGAGGGTGCTCCCCTGGGACAGTGAGGGTGCTCCCCTGGGACAGTGAGGGTGCTCCCCTGGGACAGTGAGGGTGCTCCCCTGGGACAGTGAGGGTGCTCCCCTGGGACAGTGAGGGTGCTCCCCTGGGACAGTGAGGGTGCTCCCCTGGGACAGTGAGGGTGCTCCCCTGGGACAGTGAGGGTGCTCCCCTGGGACAGTGAGGGTGCTCCCCTGGGACAGTGAGGGTGCTCCCCTGGGACAGTGAGGGTGCTCCCCTGGGACAGTGAGGGTGCTCCCCTGGGACAGTGAGGGTGCTCCCCTGGGACAGTGAGGGTGCTCCCCTGGGACAGTGAGGGTGCTCCCCTGGGACAGTGAGGGTGCTCCCCTGGGACAGTGAGGGTGCTCCCCTGGGACAGTGAGGGTGCTCCCCTGGGACAGTGAGGAGTGCTCCCCTGGGACCCCCACCCAATCTGCACCCACACCTCACTTTGGCTCCTGGGGGCTCCACGGGCCCCTGGCGCCTCCCAGCCCACCCCAGCCCCACCAAGACCACAGCTCCAGTGCTTCCCAGCCTGTGTGTTGTGGTTTGGACTGGGTTTCTGAGGAAAAGGGGCACAGGGAGAGGGATTTGGATTTGGCTGGTTGGTGGAGTTAAAGTCTTCTTTGTGTCTGAACACTCGGGGCCGAATTGTTGCTGTTGAGCCCTTGTAAATTCAAATGAAAGGGCACCCATGGCTTGGCTGTGGTTTCTGACACAGAAATTAATCTGTTGTGTGTAATCTGTGAGGTGGGAGGGGGAGGGCACTGCTCAGGACTCGTGGTGTCTGTGGTGCATCTCCCCCCCTGCCCCAGCTGTCCCCTGGTTTCTGTCACCACCCAGAGCCACGATGCCCAACCTGGGCCATCCCCCAGGGTCTGCAACTTCTGCTGGATAAACTGCTCACTTTTCATGGGATATTTCCCACTCACTGGTGAGCTCTGGCTCAGTGAAGTGAGAGGCTGAACCTTTCTGGTGGCAGCCAGGAGATGGTACCACTGCAGAGAACTGAGACCAAAGCACAGCGTGGTATTGCAGTCACAACACTCTGAATTTGGGCAGAAAAGGCGAGATTCGAGCACAAAATACCCTCCTTGGCTCCTAATTCCGGGGCCTGCTCAAGCTGAGAACAAACCCACGCACCTCTGCTTTCTGTGTGTGCACATAATGGGAAATTTCATCAGCTGCAATATTCCCGAAGACAGGACCCGTGAGATATATCACATGTAAATGGACACATCATCTGAGCAAGGCCCCATTCATCAACAGCACTTGGAAACGCAGTGGAAGATCTGATGGGATTATGTAGATCTCAACTATCCACGGGTGAATGAAATTGGGTAACCTTAGCAACCCCAGGTGCGTTCGTGCAGCGATGAATCAAACGTCAGCCTGATGAGCTCGGCGCGAAATAAAGAAATAATTCTTTGAAATATTCATAACAGGCTGCACAGTATTATTTTATAAGGCTCTGCCTATTATGCATTTTGGGAGCCAGGTTTTAAAAGGACCAACATTAGCATTTACATCCCCCACGCTGGCATAAATGCTTATAAATAAACCCAAGATGAAACACAACTGGCAACTGCAACAAACCGGGGCTCCTCTTCCTGCTGCTCCCACCAAGCAAATATTCCAGCACAGAGGATGGGTTGTCCACAAAGGTTTGGAACAGCACCTCCCACCATCAGGTTGGATCAAAACAAAAGTTGCACACTGCCCTTTCACTTGCGTTAAAATTAATTCATCAGGCTGGTTTAATGCCAGGGAAAAAAAAAAAAAAGGTGGGAAAAGCTGAAAGTGTCTCTTAAAAGTTGATGAAGTCGAGAAAATGTGTGGTTTGGGGTGCTTTTAACTCAGTTGTACATGAGTGTTTTGGATGACCAAAAGGTGGTTTAAATATATACTGTGTCTTAGTTGAAAAATACATAATTGCATCCAAATATACAGAGAATTCCATACCCTCTGCCCTTGGCTCTTGCTCAGCTCCACAGAGCAGTGGGGCACGCTCCAGCTTTGGTCTCCTCCACACTGAAGCACCGAAGTTCTCAAAGTTTCCTGATTTTTCCCACACAGAATTCCATCCTTTAGCCCTGGCATTGCTTGGAGACTGTAGGTGCTTTTAACTCAGTTGTACATGAGTGTTTTGGATGACCAAAAGGTGGTTTAAATACATACTGTGTCTTAGTTGAAAAATACATAATTGCATCCAAATATACGGAGAATTCCATACCCTCTGCCCTTGGCTCATGTTCAGCTCCAGAGAGCACTCGGGCACGCTCCAGCTTTGCTCTCCTCCACACTGAAGTTTTCAAAGTTTCCTGATTTTTCCCACACAGAATTCCATCCTTTAGCCCTGGCATTGCTTGGAGGCTGTAGTTCTCAACCTGCAAAATTATTTTTAATTAATTAATGGCCACTGCACTGACCTGCAGGAGCTGGGATCACCCACTCCAGAACAAGCAACCTCTGAGCAGCCTGGTCCAGTGGAAGGTGATCCATTGGAGGAGGTAGAACTGGATGATCCTGAAGGTCCCTTCCAACCCAAACCATTCTGGGATTCCGTGACAAGGAAAAAGGGCATGGCCAGGATGCTCGGACACCTCCAAGCTGCCTCCTCCACCTCGGTGCTGCCGGCAGATGTTTTAAGGTTTATCTATGGAAGAATTACAGAATCTTCCATTGGGCTGGGTTGGAAGGGGCCTTAAAAGTCATCCAGTTCCAGCCCTAAAGCTGGAACGAGGTAGCTGCAGTTTTCCTTACAGCCTGAACACCAGAAGTTACGTCGGTAATTGAGAATCTCAGTTTTCCTTCAAAATAATTCCTCCTACTTGTGGTCAATCAAAAAAGCCAAACATATTTGACTCTTGGGCTTCAGTTCCCTGTTGCTTTCCAGGTCCTGAACACTGGAGAAATCGGATTACAGCTCCCCACTGCTCTCAGCACCACGTGCCCTGTGGAGGGCTCCGATTTCAGAGCCAGGAACCACCCATTTATTTATTTTACGGTGCTTCAACCCACCCTCACTCTTAACAGGCTGGCAAGCTCTGCGCTCTGCTCCCTTATTTCCCAAACAGCTCTTAAAGAATTAGTGTTTCCATAAATGCTTCTCGCTCCCATTAAACATTTTGGGAGGTGCTGGAGAGCTCAGCAGTGAAACCACCCTGAGAATTGCAGCAGCAGGGCTGTGTTTGTTCCAAATCTCCTCCTCTCGCGAACGAGCTGGATTAATTGTTCAGGACCTATAGCACATGCTTCAGTGAAAATAAATTACTTTATTTCTATTACACCACCAGTGGCTGTGTAACTTAATTTCATTAGCTCGAACCTGTTGAGAGTGTTCAGATTTCCATGGCAGGACGCACTCGAAATGAAAAGACGCCTTCGATTCCCAATTAACAGAATCGCTCCCTTTCAACCGAAATGAATGTTATTGAAACCAATTAGCATGGACTGGAAAATCTCTCATTAATGAGGGGAGTGTGGGTGAGTAAACAGCAATGAAAAGATGAAATTAGAGAAGAGGCTCCTCTTGTTGGCCTGAATAATTACATGCTTAGTTGCCTAATTGTCTGGTGAAAAGCCTCGCCGTGCTGGTAACAGATTGCCGTGTTCATTAGGCTGCAAAAGGCCACCTGCTGCTGAGGCTCATTTTCCTGCAGTCTATATCCACGTGTTGCTCCCCAGGGACTGCTATTTGGACACAACACTGGCTGTGAAAAGCAAATGAGCTTGCCAATATGCTGCAATATTGTGTCCTTTATGCCAAGATACAGAAGCTTAATATGTCAAATATAATGAATAAAACCAACAGCGATAACGAAGCTGATGAGGAGAGTGACCTTCCAACACGGCCCGGTGCAGGAGGGCAGGGCCCTCCATGCAGATGTTCCTGCCTGGCCTGGACTGCTCCAAATTACGGAGCACAAAGGAGAAATTACAACCGCCACCCCTCAGACAATGGCAGGAGGAAAGCCCACAATGGCAACTGGTAAAATTGGAAACAAATGTGAAATTCCGAGCGCTAAGAAGGGGCTCGCGGAGCCCGGCATTGTTCCCATTCGCTCCGCTGTGGCAATAAACATCAAAGGCAGGAGGCCTCTGCTCCAGCCCTGCCTCAGATCCTTCCGTGTCTTATAATTGCTGGGTTTATGGGGCTTTTAAGCCGGGTTTTATTGCACGGTGCTGTTGGCAGGGAGGAGTCGCCCTGGGCGCAGAGTCGAGGGGCTCTCGCTCCTCCGTGAGCCCCGGCACGTGCCGAGAGCCCGACCTGCCAGGGGTGGGATGGAGGCATGGAGCCTGCTGGAGATCATCTGTGGGATATTTCATGAGGGTCCAGAGAAGGGAACGGAGCTGGGGAAGGGGTTTGGAGCTGGGGGGGCTCAGCCTGGAGAAAAGGAGGCTCATGGGGGACCTTCTCACTCTCCACAACTCCCTGGCAGGAGGGGGCAGCCAGGTGAGAGTTGGTCTCTTCTCTCAAAGAACAAGTGGAACCAGTCTCAAGTTACACCAGAGGAGGTTTAGGTTGGATATTGGGAAAATTTGTTCATGGAAAGGGTTGTCCAGCCCTGGCACAGCTGCCCAGGGCAGTGGTGGAGTCCCCATTCCAGGAGGGATTTAAAAACCCGTGTGGATGTGGCACTTGGGGACATGGGGCAGTGGTGGCCTTGGCAGTGCTGGGGGGACTCCCTGATCTTAGAGGATGTTCCCAAATTAACACCTTCCTGATGTCATGATTCCATGATTCCATGATGCCATGATTCCATGATTCCATGATGCCATGATTCCATGAT